>JAAAKL020003346.1:0-23398 GCA_010016065.2 Carybdea cf. marsupialis auct. non (Linnaeus, 1758)
GGGGGGGGGAGGGGTGGGTGGATAATGAAACGTGCATATTTCATAGTTCAAACTAGAAGGTTTTTATTTCATTAGCCTATTCTGGAATGCGTTCATATAAAAGCACGAAAACCGTTGTTTTGTAGGCAGAAAGATTTTGGTTCTTCATTGGGCCTTAGTCAGTTCTACGGGTAATGATAGGTCAAAACAACGCAAATCTTCAAGTCAGAGTTCTGGTTGGCTCTTTTGAAAATAAAATTGGGTATTATTTTCATACCTTGTTTTGTCGTATTCCATTCTGACAATGTTTTACTCATTGTGTCAGACGAAAAACGTTTTTAAGTAGAAAATGGCTTCGCTACTCCGTGTGAACATACAGTTGTGCCCACTTAATTATCCTTCCTGAAGAATTTGACACAATAATCGTATAACTCGTCAATCTGCCGAGCTGCAATTAACCTCCAAGAACATTTCTTTTCACATTTCGTTCCTTTTAAAATCAACTGACACAGTCATAACTGTGTTGCAGCGACAGCACAACAACAACAATGGAAAGAAGTAGAAAATTGCAGAACCGAAGCGTGCACAACATAAATGCTCCTCTTTCGCTAGTTACTATTAACCTCGCTTGGGTGCAATTTGTGCTTCTCAAAACAAACGTTTATACCCATTTTATCAAAGCTGTCAGGGGATTGTAGGCGAAGTAAACCTTCATCCCTACATCAAAATGAATCCCAGTTGATCTATTTCCAAAACAGGTCCAATGGTTCTATATAATCGTACAAAAATGCAGAAAAACAAAAATGAACTTACCAGCGGCAAAGAATGTGACAAATTCATCAATAAGGTTTTCCATAGTGAGGGACTTATTCTCATCTATAACATTTAATGCAAAAGTAAAAAAGGCACCAATCGGTTAGAAATCATCATGCAAGTCACTAATTCCGACTATAAGGATAGCATTGATTAACTTTGCCAATAAGGAGTTCGTACTGACAATATGCAATAAGACTTCAAACCTCCTTATCATGGATGATTTGAAGTTGAATTTCAACTGTTACAACGTTATAAATCCAATTAGAGAAGGGCTTAGCTTCGCTTCCTAATGTGACGTTTGCCGTTAAATGTAGTGACCACTTGCCACAGACCTTGCAACCTCTCTGAACTCTTAAAAGCGATACTATAATCAAAAATGAAAAAAGTGTTCGCATCAATAGTCTTTGAAGAAGAAAAGTGAAAATAGTGTACATTTTGCATGTGCTTCAGCTATTACACTCAGTATTTGATGAGGAAGTCTGGATAAGGCCACAAATTGAAACTTCGTTGACTCCTGAACGAAAAAGTATAAACGAGAACTCTTTAACAATTAAAAATTTCCCAATTAACATCCTTTTCCATTTCTCTCCCGTCACAAGAAAAGCAAGTGATGTTAATTTACATATACCATATTCCGTATCCGTCCTAATTAAAATAAGGGTGTTAAGCTTATAGATACACAATAAAAAATTTCTGTCATAAAAAAGCAATATCACAAGTCAAATCATAACTGAAGAAACTACAGCTATAGGAACACACCACCGTCAGTATCCCAATCTTTAGAGTTGAGAGGCAATCCAAGATGAACCTGGACACATTCACCGATGAAGTATTCGACATCATACGTAGTCGTCATGTATTTTCTTCATCACTCTAGCGTCACACCAATACGTACATACGAACTCTCACCTGCTGCCGTCACGATATATGCCAGCAGATCCTTTTTATGCGGCCTCCCTGCGGTAATGTCTGCACGCCTTTCCTTAATAAGTTTCTCCCCAATCGATCTTAAAAATGCATTGCTTTCTTTGCAGCTATTGATATAGCTCCATTTCCATGGAAACCACTGGTAAAAGTGAAAAACGAGAAGGTAAATCAAGTATAGAAATGCATGTTGCAACTCGAATTGATATATAAGCAAACCTAGGACCTTTGACAGCTAACTCGGTAATGCAAATATATATGGGCTCGTCCAAGTCTCTAAAGCTGTAGAGTATCCTGTTTCTTTAGTTAAAGGAGCTACGATATTTTTAAGAGTTCCACACTCATTATTGCTTTCCTCGTGAAGCATCGTGGAACGAATACATGCATCCAATAGAAGAACACGTATTTACCTCACACATTTTAATAGATCATTCCTATCCAAGAGGGGAAGAGGGAGAGGCTAGTACGTCAGTGGCTCTAAATTTTTCCTGGTACCTCATGAACTACTTTTTCAATAATATTCAACCTTTTTGATTTTTCCTTAAATTTACTCAAAAGTATTTTTCAAGCACATTATTTAAATCAGTCACTTGTGATGACGTCACAATCACCCTCTACAAATAATAAGCCACAAAACAACTCTAAATTTGTAGTGAAAAAAGTACCTAGAATGAACCTATTTCGCCCCTAAAAATCAATTTCATGTATATCATCTTTTAAAGCTATAAATAAGCTAATTTTACGTTTTCTGGTAAACGTTATTCCAACAATAGAATTTTAAAGAAGTGTCTAGGTACTTGTCAAGTTCGTAGTTTTATGTGATGTCATTACCTACAAATTCAAAATAAACTTGTCTTTCTCTAACTAAAAGTTGAATCAATATATCTACAAAGGTTCATACCTAACTAAAAAAATATTTCCAGAGTATTTAGCATTGATATAGCAGCGGTCTAGCGGTTAAGGAATCGGACTCACCTTCCAGAGGTTGTGGGTTCGAATCCGGCCTCTCTATCTGTTACACATTACCCCAGAGTAGCACTGTAGATACATTATTGCGCCCGGTGCTGCTTCCGGTGACAACAGAATCAATTATTGTTCTTTGGTTTTGCTTGGTAAAGACTTCTTGCCCCCATGTCATTTATCAGATCTGTGAGATGTTATGTCTCTGGATTTTGCGTAACGTCCGGATGCAATTGATGTCGTAGGCTTCGACTTTTGTGATGCTTCAATTTTCACTACCGGACGCAGCTACTTGCTGCACCGATAGTTCCAGTAGCTCTAGCTTGGTGGGCTTTCTAATTAATCGACTTCTCTCCAAGGATGTAAAACTTCTTACAGCTAGCAATGGTCCATCCGTCGTGGACTTCTTCATAATTAAAACTATCTTCGGCCATTACTGTCTTCTGGTATTTACCGCCTTTTTGATACTGTAATTGTCTGATGCTTATCCACTTATCAAAATTTGAAGTACCTGCTCATTTTTGGCAGCAGTTTTTGTTCTGCTTTCATTCATAAATAACCTGTACTCATTGGCTCATATTCAATGGCTGCTATCGGTCTCCTAAAGTTGTCCCAATGAGGATACCACGGCTACGGACATGTAAACATTAATATATTACAGATTTCCTACAGATTTATTTGTCAGACTTTCACGCACTATGATAGCACATGAGCACATAAATATCGCACATGTGCCGAAATGCATCGTTACCTGCAATAGAGTTTGACATTTTTAAATCAGCAAGCTTTGGTTTGACATCTGAATCCACATCATCACTGAGTAATACAGATACGAAGATAAAAGCACTTCTACTTATCAGACTATGTGAAAGAGGGACAGCCTTCAATATTTTTTTAAGCCTTTTAATTCTTATGCCACTGACGCGCTTATGCCTAGTCTTCCTGTATCATAGCATTACATTTTCTAATAACAAACGAATGAAATATACTCCGACATACAAAAATCTTGTTCAATCTAACGTCAAGTGTTTAGAAGTAAGATACGAAATCGGCACTTCTATCTGGTAATCTAGATAGATGGTAATCTAAAGTCCAAGAGGAGACATGATACGTTGACACTTTCCTCAGATTCCCATTTAATAATGCTGGCTCATTGGCCTACCCTTTTTTATTAACACTGTTGCTACAAATAGGTAACAGAAAGCACTTACATTCATAAAAGGCTCTCTTCGAAGAACGCGACACAAGTCAAGCAATGTGACCAAATGACTCGACAGCTCCAAGTCTTTGTTAACAGCATCAACTGGCATTCCACAGGCAACCTGGAGAATTGGCCGGGTGAAATATCATAGGTATTTATTTTGAAATTACATTAAGTTAACAGTTATATGCAAGTAAGCATGACAACATGAAAACGCAAAAGGCTATGGTGGCCACCTATTCTCACTGTACAGTTACTGACAAGACTCATGTAGTAGGAAAATGACGTTGATAGTTACTCAAACTTTCAGTACGACAGGGGCAACACACCGCTATGCAGGCTGCTTAAATGCTATGGCTGCAAGATCACCATGGGTAAAAGTCAATGTGGGTGGCAAGACACAAATTAATACAAGCTTAAGTGGAGAAGTTGCTCAACGTAAGATTCATACTCAGCCAACTGGCAACGAGCCTTTGATTCTGGTTGATTTATTAGATTCTGATGACGCGGGAGCCATTGCATATCGGGACATGGCTGATGTGTACAATTTGCGCTAAAAGACGTTTGATCACTTTATATGACGTCAATTAGTACTACAACTGTTGAATGAACAAATTTATTTCACATGATACTATGATGATATTTAGTAGTGCAATATCAATATAGTTTATGTTTATTTTTATGTTTATGTAGTTCAGAATCTTCTTCACAAGAGGTAAAGCTGTGTTACGTTATCACCTCTAAGGTCAATGTAAGTAGCACAGCAATTCAGTTGGAGGAAAAATTGCTGATGTATCAGTGAAAGAGAACAATTCAAGGATTGTCAGTTGCATTCCCGGCGATGTCTTAAATTTTATTATTCGTCTGTGGCATCAGAGCTCGGGCACCTAATAACACGTCAAAAACTCTTAAAAGATGGGGTCTGAACTAAAGCTAGAACTACTTTTTCAACAATTTACTAAACGTTAATGGTGACAAACTGCACCATTTAACTTATCTACACTCGCCCCGTCCAGGGACATCGGGGCTTCTTTTGTTGGATTACCTCACCCCCTCTCGAATATCTTAGGTTCACTAGCAGTCCAATGGTTTTGCTATATGGCAATTGTAAGGTGCAGCACATTCTATAATAAGAAATGGCCCTTGGTCTATTAACAAAGTCGCATAAATAGAAAAGAAGAATATTGATGTTGAACTAAACTGAACGACAAGGGCAATGATATAAACTTACATTGCAAATGATAGTCACTGCCAGTCGTCCAAATTCCTCGAGGAGCGAGACCTCTGTCTTCCCATCGGCTATTTTGTGCAACTTGGTCAGAAAAAGATCAACTGCACTATTCATTTCCGGAAAGAGGCTTTTTAAATACCTTGAGTGACATTTGAAAGAGAGGTCTATGTTAGAAAATGTGGGTGATAAACATAAATTAGCGCTTTTAAGGCTCTCTCGCTCAGTTTTGCTGTTTTTAACGCTACAATAAGAAAAGCTTTTCAAAGTTGTTGTAATGGTCGCAGGTGGTACATTCTTTAGATTTTCGCACATACAGAGACATTTTGTAATACCAAAATGTCATTATTCTGGTACAGTATAAAACCAGCATTATCTTTAGAAATGACATGAGGGAGACTATACGAAAAGTCGTGTTACTACCCCTTCCTGCAAAACCGTCACACTTGTCTATTGAGCTTGGATGTGTTAGCTATATCATGCAATCTCCTTTAAGTTAGCGTCTTGAATAATATTGTAATTGGAAATAACACTGTATTGCTATGGTTTGTGCAAGAAGCATCACAGGGCAGTTTACAAAATCTATCATCTAGAAGAGAGGATTTAAAATGATCAGTCTTGAAAGATACTAGACAAATAGAGGTTTTCATGCAATTCGAACCCGAGAGACCCATGCATTAGCCACGTGTGCCCTACAAAATCAGCTGTGCGCACAATGCCTATAACACACGGTTTTTTCTTGTCTTCAAATCAGCTTCCATTTCCTTCACATTGTCATCCATGTCTACTCAACGTGAATTGCGGCCTATCTATCTGTCACTGATAGGGCTGAAGCTCACAAAAATGATAAAACTCTCAATTAAAAATATGTAGCAATTAGTCCTTAATTTCTTGTCAACTATACTTTTCGCAAAAATACCGATTCTAACAATATCAATTATGATTACAACAAGGCATGCTTATGGTCGTTGAAGTGTCACTTTTCTAGGAATGAAGCATTTTTGTGCAAGTTATGCTGTAATAATGTGCTACTGTCCAATTTTCTGAAGCCTATTATCAAATCAAAGCACAAAGTGCATTTTCTCTATTTGGCATACCAAATAATCTGGAATCGGATCAAGACTCAAAGAATAAATCTGCCATCTTTGAATACGAAGACGAGACTTTGGTAAAATGAAAATACGGGCTTTTCATACAACAGATAAGGTTTTAGTCATATTTACCATACTGGATAAACCCTAAGAAGCAGAATGTAGAGGTCCGTAATTGATTGAGAGATTCCTAAATGACCTGAATTACATCATTTGATCACTCGGTCTTTGTCAGTCACATATATTTGCTTTTGCGGTATCAAAAAAACGAGACATCGAAGATTAAAACTGCCAACTGGGTGCTACGGCATCTGAATATCTTAATAAGGGGCAGTTGATGAATTTAGCTAAATTTTAGAATCTGAGGATCCAGAGGACACTTTTCGTAAAGTCTATTAGGCTGACAAGTCAAACTTCCACATCCACCAACCAAAAAGGACGTAAGTAAATTGATTCGCCCTTCAGACGAATTCTCTGATGCACCTGGCATGACTAATATGGTTTAGCATGATGTTGATGTTGATAAACAGATGAAGCAATTTCGTCATTTGCGTGAAAGCTCCAAAATTGAAATCGAATTGACATGAGATCCAAATCATGCTTGAAAGTGGAATAATCGCACCTAGCCAGAGTGTGCAGAGCAGAGCATACACTTTGTTTTAGATTGTGGAAGGGAAAATGCAGTAACCAAAAGTGATTCCTCTTCACTTCCTAGAATAATTACTTCCATAAATTGGTCGTGCAAAATTTATAACTAAATTTGACACACCCAAGGGTTACTGGTACGCTCCTCTTAAGCAGGAATCACATGATGCAACTAGTTGAATTCAACTAAAGTTGCATAAATTATAAACTAATGTTCAAAGTCATGCATCAACTCAAATGAATGCCTTTTTCAAGTTGCATCCGACGCGTGCGAAAATTGAACGCGCTTCATTCTTACAACCAACTGAAAACGGCAACAGCAACATTTTGCATGTCACTGTGCCAAAATCAAATGCAGGGGAAGTGATTCAGGTCACCACAGCAGCCATCGATTGTAATGTATTGTTGCATTACCGCATTTACGTTTGAAGCTGCTTGGTATAACAGTAGAGATTCAATACAGAAGGGATTAACAGAATATCTACAAATCATTGTACATTAAATGCCTCATGAATGTAATAAGCTCGTCATATTGTAGCCAGGTTAGTGACGGACAGCATCGATTCAGTTTTGAGAATGGAGAGGTGACTTTCGCAACAAAAGAATGGTGCGCTTTGGGTTTGTTGTAAGCAGTTTAAGTGCTCCTTATTTAAGCTCTCCATTCAAAAAGCTTGCTAGATGTAGGGATGCAGCGTTAGACTTAACAGCTCATTCTTCACGATGCCTATTATCAGCAACTTTCTGTACTCTCATAGCCATTGTTTTGTTTGCAACAGTTTGCACTTGTCTTGCCGCCCATGGTATTAACAAAAGCTTGTAACCTGGCTCTTTTCTTTGCCAACAGCCTGATAAAAATGGCAAAATTACTGTGATGCATGTACGTTTTTTCCTCCGAAGAAACAAAGGCAGCGTAGACTTATGACATACGTTGGCTTCGCATAACCTCTCAACACAGTTGCGGTCACTCGAAAAGAAAAAGAAAGTTGTGTGCAACTTGAAGATGATTATCACACGGTTCAACTTAGTTGGAGCAAAGAAAGCGCTAGGCCGGGCGCAGTTGACTACAACTAGTTGCATTGTGTGATCCCCGCTTTACAGAGAGAACTAGATAAATTTGCAACAACTGATGGCTCATATCAATTCAGGGAGTTACCGCTCGATTACAAAATACACCTATCACGTTTCCGTGGCTCGGTGGATAACATTGCATCTGGCCTGGAAAGTTCTGTCACGTACATAGATGACGTCTTGATACATCATGCTAAATTAGAGCAGCACGTTTACGACGTTAGGAACTGCTTTGAAGGAATTGAACACGTTGCTTTGACAATCGATCCTGCCATTTATTACTTTACTACAGCTCATGTCTCATATCAGGGCAATATTCTTGGTCAAGATGAGGTTACGCCTAAACCAGGAGTATTCAAGATATTATTAAATTCTCACTCCCTACTACATAAAGGAGTTTATGCATTTTCTAGGCATGGCATCTTTCGGCTCCATTGACCGCCCTATTGGAAAAACCAGCGGAGTTTGAGTAGAGTGAAGTTCATTAGAATTCGTTAAAGGTATAAATTGCCCTGTCATTACTTTTCTTGTAAGCTTTGTATGCCTCATAAGGGCTATTCTATTGTTAAGAGGGCATCTTTGAAGTTTGTCTCCCTTTTGTATTTCACCATGTTTATAGCGATCACGTTCCTATTGAAGACCAAATCAGCACCGGTTGCTATCATAGATCTGAACAAATTATTCAGATCTATGTTGATATGAAGTTAGTATCTCCAGATCTTCTTCTGTAGAGAAACACCACATCAGGTCATCATTATTTTTTGCAGTGGAGTTGTTTGGCTCTTCTGTTGTACAATGAATCATCTCAATAAATGTATTTATCTCTACATTGTCAGAATGTCCACGCCGTATTGTTAAACCTGCATTCCATCGTTTGGTAGCGGTGCATGTGCACTGCTCTACATGTCTCGGGGATATTTCTGAGTAATCAATGCCAGCCTGCCAGTCGAAAGAACACAGTCATACCGCTACATTTGAATGAGGCCTGAACGTTGCGAAGAAAATTCCCGTCTTTGTTGAACTGGAAATGTGCGAACTACCGACCGAAAATTTTCGTCATTAAAGGGTCAAAAGTCTGTTCTCTGCCTGAATCTATTTGTAATTGGCCATGTCAGTTTGGCAGTACCTGCTGTAACAAAGGAAGTTTAATTCTACTCTGATATGCATTGAAAAACTAGCAACAAGTTATTGACCTTTTAAAACTTACGTCCTATGAAAAGCTGGGTTAAACAATGCTCTCTTTGGTTTCCACGCTTCATATTTACGCTCAGTTACCAGTCCATTTCCAGTAAATCTATCACATGCAGTGGAAAACAAAAGAAATGAGGCAGTAAATACAGCTATAAGATATATGTATAGTCTTATATCACTAAAAGTCAGAAAGGCTAGACATGGCAAATTTTGGTTAGGTACGATGTCCCTCGCGTTCTCTTGCAGCCACTTTCCCCAGAAAACAAAATAAAACGAGTCTCTCTTACAACAATAACTACAATAGCTTGAAGTATCTAACGTGCTTAGTTTGATAAGTGAAACCATTTCAGGCAATGCGTACACTTAGCAGGGTTTTTGAAGGGGGCAGCCAAGTTACAAATACCAATCAAACGACTGAGTGCGTGTGCGTGTGCGTGAGTGGTCTTTTAAAAAAATGGGATCGAGCAATCCGATTGTTTTCCAACAGCGAAAAAGTGTGGTCACGAATACCAGCCCCTAGAAGTTAAAATAGCGCGGGAAGTTCGGCCATGTCAGGTAACATTGTTTATAAGCATTTTTTGATGGGGACTAAAAAAGCGTCCAATGACTGATCTCACTTTGAGACTAAGATGCTCGATCCAGTGTTTTTTAGAGATTAGTGATGAGTGTGATTAGGTCAAACGTAGGAGATGGCTTCTACTCTTCATTCGATTATCAATCCTCTACGGCTATTATGCCGCCCCTTTCCACTTATCCTGTAATACGTAATATACTCAAAATTATTGGGCATTGACTGCTCCCCTGCATCCCAGCTCCAGTATGTCCACAAATAGAATTCAGGTAATAGGTATTTGGTATCAAGTAGCTGTTAGTGTGTGGTAGCCTGGAATTTTCCACCAAAGCATATCCAATACAATGACGTACGGTTTTGGTTTCAAATTTCTTGCTATCACATGATATGCTAATAATAAGTGTGAGACTATACCTAGTGCTCTGTTTAGAATCACCATAACAACAAAAGGGCCATTAGAATATTCCAATATATGTCATTACTACATGCAGGTCCAGCAGCGGAAAGCATTTCGGGTAGATTTGATTGAAGGAATTATATGCTACCAAAGTTAATCACGTGTGTTTCCGTACTACTTTTACTAGCGGAGTAAGTTTGGTGCAAGATAGGTAAGGACGTGTATATGGGCAGCAGGAGAACTGGCTAACTGAAGCGAATTTGTTGACTTGTCTCTCTGAATATGTAATATAAACATAACTTCATTTTGTCCCCATCTACAGCAAAACCTGTTGATCTGCATTTTGGTACACCTACAATGACGTTTGGTCTTGATGGCAATGTGGTTGGAGAGTTGGCACAGATCTCTTAGCCTATGTAAGTTATCAAATAAAAATGTTTTGTCCCATTCAGTACAACGAACGCACTTTGGTCGTCCTCTGAAACGGCCATACTAGCATTTGCTGGGCACTGATATTGAGAAACGAGTTACACGAGTGCAGGTAGTTACAGCGCGCACATTTCCCACAGTACTAGAGTAGGAGAGTCCTAACCATTCAGTTTAACGCACGCCAGCTATGTAGATTGATTCGTTTTGGTGTTCCAGTGACCCGATCCAACGTCTTGCTGCCAATGCTGTTTATTACGATATTCACACCAGAAGCCAATACTGGACAACCTCTTCCGTAAAAGTTTAATATCTCCTGCTACCTCTAATCTATTCCCGCCTAGGGTTTTCAGATCTGCTATAACAACCCTGGGTGCTTGTCAGCTAACAAATTCATAAAATATGGGTTTGAAACACTCATTTCCAAATATAAGCTGTAGCGTGAACATAGGTAGTAAGCGCCTTTGAATACGCCTTGAGCAAGAAGGAGAGCTATAAAAACATCAATTACTTTACTGCCATGCTAGGGTATTGCTGCCGCAATATCGGCTTCATGGAATTCCACTCCGAACCCTTGTTCTGCCTTCTCACGGCATTGGAAAGACTGAAGGGAGCCCGTCAAGTACGAAAAATACATACCTGATGCCCAAAGGAAATCCAAAAGAAGTGTGATAGTTAGAAGCTTTAGGGTGGATTTTGCTCGTCAGCATACGCTGTGGAGGACAATTAATTTTGATATTAAAACAGAGATAGAAAGAGAGGATTTTAAATGATGAGGACGAAAGTACCTATACAAAATGCAATTATGTCAGCATCGGGATTTAAGCCCTAGATACGTACACTTACTACGGTGGTCCAGGCCGCCACAAATCTCAGCCCCGTGATATCATCATCATCATCATCATCATCATCATCATCATCATCATCAATTTAAAGCCCGTTATTAATCCATGCAGGCATGAGTTGGACTGTTCATGTTATTGCAAATTTCCACTCTGACCGATTCTGCGCGAGCTGTTCGATGATTTCTTTAACACGTAGATCTTCATTAACTACCTCCTCCCAGGTTTTGCAAGGCCTACAGACCAGCTGTCAATATGATAATAGTTAAGACAAACGTCTTTATGAAATTGTAATCTCTCTGAGCTCTAAATTAGCAGGATTGGACTATTGACAGATCAGTTGGTTAGATAATTCTACTTTCTTTATACCGTCAAATGGCGCAGAGAATCTGGCCTTTAGAATTTCGTAGCACTAGATGTCGATATCCACTAGCAGAAGGCCCCATGTGGTGATTGAGGAAAGTACAGTACATTGTCATCGGAACATTTTATCTTAATTACCATAGCAACAGGCTCGATGTAGTGGATCCTGGTTTCAGGTGCATCAAAACTATGATAGGGTACTTCTCTAGCAACTTTTTCAAGCTATTCTGATCTGACTCTCGAGGAATGATGGACTGCAATAGCTGTAAGAGATATTTTCTGAAATGCTGATCAAATGTTCCAGTGTCAATATTTATCACACAAAAAATTGACAGAAAACGTTGTCTGGCAATCTTACTGGCATGTGGACTTGGGCTGCGATCTGTAGGCCTACTCTACTGACACTTCATACAAATAAAACTGATAAAAAGTAAACGAAATGGTGTCTCTAATAGCTCAGTGGTAGAACAACTGACCCTGTAAGATTAAGTATAAGCGGTAATGTTGACAATAAACGCGATAATGCCAGAAATAAAAGAGGCAGCATTAAAAATCAATGAGGTTATATAAAAAATTCATTTTCAACGACTTTAAGTATAACTTTGGCGTTGAAAATCAAGCAACTGGTCTTGTTTGAATGAACATTTGAATCAAAACGTAGCCCTCTATTAAGACCGCGTTTACACGAGAGCGGATCCAAATGGATTCGTACCCAAACTGGTACGGATCGGCCTTGCGTTTACATGAGAGCTAGCGGATCCGATTCCATTTGGATCTGCTTTCCGTGCTCGTTTGGGATTGTTTTGAAAACAGGTCTCGTCTGGCTCCGGTATCAGACAAGACTGATGTCTCTCTAACTTTTACCACTCAGGATTAAAACGGATTATGTCAACTGATCAGACAAAGGGTATAACAGTGCTCTTCTCCTTAAAGTAGTATCAGATTACAAATCAAACAACTTGAGCAGGTCTACTCTTCCCGCCCAATTTTAAAAACTATTTCCACGCATGCGCTTTAAGCGGAACCAAATGGATCCGGTCTCGTCTAAACGCATGTCAATTTTGGATCCGTGCTTGTGTAAACACCTGCAAAAGCGAGTACGGATCCAGATGGATGCGCTCCCAAATGGATCCGATCTCGTATAAATGGGGGTCTAAATCAAATTATCAGTAATTTAAAATACCTTCGTCTTCCAGTTTTTAGGACTCAGAAAGTTGCCGGAGTCTCATTCACTATACTGGGTAACACTGAAAACGAAACTTAAGGTGTTCTAACGAAACAAAAGTTGTAAGGCTTATCTAAGACGCACAATTGCTCTATTCTGACTTTGCAAATGCACATTTTTTCGAGCCCGCGATTTTCCTCTCAAGTTTTTCGCGAGCCCTTGATCGTTCATAGGGTCAGTGGTGTTATTTTCTTTTGTGTTCAGAATTATTGGAGATTTAAAGTTTAATAGTCATTTTCCATAAACACTGCTGCTACTACAAATGTATTAGTGACTCAAAATACTTTGACCGAGATAAAAGGAACTATGTTTTTTCACTGCTTTTCCCAAGCCTGGCAAGAATCAACGGAAATATCAGTGACAGAGCTTGTTCTCGAAAGATCAGCTTAGTGTACACCTACACTTGCCGCCTGCATTTTGTAGGAGAAAAAGGGCCGACCCAGGAACATCCTGAACATGTCCAGCAAAAGTTCTGGTTGCTCAGGTAAGACTGTTGGCAGTTGCCTCACTTTTGTTTCAGAGGTTTCTTCAGTGATGGAATCTTATTGAAACTCGCCACAATAGCTCTGCTGATGTGTGTCTTTTTGTGATTTCCTATCGAGATAGTCAAGAGCATTTCCGTATATTACATTTACTACGCAGAGAATCCTTGTCTCTGCTATTTGTTCGTCAACACATCATTTGTTTCACTCTTACCCTTCACTACGCAGGTTGTGCAGCAATGAAGGGCTTGCTCAGCTTCTGAGTGCCATTGATCAATTTTAACTCTATAGCCAAGATATGCGTAATATTGTTGGGGAATGAAACGCTAACCTCTGCCTTATTTTTCACCTATCCCTCCAATTTAGGCCCAAAGATTCGCCAAAAGAAGTCCCCCTAGAGAGTGCTCCCAACAACTTCCAACCAAGAGTAAGAAGCTGTAGATCGCTGTTACCCCGTCGACCCCAATTTCTGTGGAAAGCAAAAGTTTGATTTTGCTAAACAAGAATATCTACAATTACTATTACAAAAACAAACTCGAAACAAATGAAAATGGCAGGTATATCACTAAAATGATCCCTGTTTTAGTAAAGTCCCCTTCACTGAATGAAAGTGGACAAAAACCACCGAAATTAACAAAAGTGATATTTACAGAAGTAAAAAATATGGTAGCCAGGCATTTCAATTGTGTACGCATTGGTTTCATTTATTCATTGTCAATAGTATTTCTTATCCATATAAGCTAGAGAGCCATCCTGATATATTTCCCTTGCTCCTTTTTCTAATAATAGAGAGATAAAGAGCAAGGAAACTGCATAGAGACTGTATAATGTACCTTGGCGCCCTGTGGTGTCGAAGGGATTTTTGAACTTCTACACCACCACTTGCAATCCATTGCACAAGGCGTTGATTCGTACGATACTACTGACTTTCTACGTAAAATCAGGGGCCTGGCACCACAGAGAAAAACCACTATGTTTTACACCATTGACGTAGTAGCCTTGTATCCTAGTATTTCACACTAGAAAGTCTTGTCAGCATTAAAAACAGACCTTGATAACAGACAGGACAAGATTATTTCTGTAGAAACCCTTCTTGAGTTAGCGGAATTTGTTGTAAAGAAAAATTATTTAGTACACAATAATAGGATTTCAGCCAAGTAAGGGTTACAGCGATTGCTAAAAGATTTGCACCCCCATATGCCATTATATTCCTGGGAGACTTTGGGGGACGCGCTCTGAAAGAATTTGATGCACAGCCCACCATATGGCTAAGGTAAATTGATGACATCTTCATGATCTGCAAATACGAGGAGGCCAAGCTTTTAGAGTTTATAAGTTACCTAAACTCGCTTCATCCAACCCTTAAAGTTACCTTCAACTATTCCACTACTACAGTTGACTTTCATGATGTCAAATTAGTGTCTAGTCAGGGAAAAATCACAACGAACCCGTTTGTTAAACCCACTGACACACACCAATAGCTACACTTTACTTCCTGACGCCCTTTCCACACGAAAAGAGCGATCATTTATAGTGAAGCTGTACGTTTAAGGCGTATTTGCTCAGATGATGAAATCTTAGAACGAGGGTGAGAGGAACGTAAAGTCTGGTTGTCGGCTCATAGATACAGTCATGACCTGATACAAATAGAGCAAATTGGGGCGTGCAAATTCTTTAAATCGAAAAGACATGATTTACCCTCAGAAACATGCCCCAACTTCTCAGGAGTGGAAGCAGAGGGACGTTTTGTCCTTAGCTTACCATCCAGGGATCCGTGGGAAAATTTACAGAATTCTTTCAGACAATTTTAATATACTTGAGTGCTAGTGCAAAAAAATCTTTAGATGTAAACCCATAGTATCATTTAGAAGGACAAAATCGCTTAAAGAGAGCCTAGTACGAGCCAGAACTAGAGATGCTGATTTGGGTGAAAACAATGGGTGTGCACCAGTGGCGGTTTTGAACGGTGCGGGGCCCTGGGCTGAAAAAGTTTGCGGGACCCAATGACGTCATGCATTGCAAGGAAGTTCAGGCATGATCGCACTGCAGAAAATCCAGAGACATTGTATTCCTTCCAGTGGATACAGTTTCTAGTTTTCACCTACTTCCATGATATTGATATGGGCAGTGAGACACATTCTTTTTTCTTAGCATTGAGGGGCGGGGCCCCCTACAGGCGCGGGGCCTCGGGCCATAGCCCCGTCGGCCTCCCCCCAAAACCGCCACTGGTGTGCACCTTGTCGCAAGAGAAAAAACTGCAATGTTTTTAATTACATCACCTCTGGCTCAGACTTCAAGGGCACTCAAAATTATCGAATCTACCAAATGCGCTGTGGTCCACTGGATTGTAACTCAAAGGGCGTGGTATACGTTTTGGAATGCAAGACTTGTAAGCTCAAATATATTGGAAGCACGACGACACGTTTTCGGACGAGGTTCAAAAATTATAAATCGCAGTATAACAACTTTATTAGAAACAACTCCGGCGAAAACAAGGTAATACCACAGAGTGGACTATTTGAGCATTTTCATGGTGAAGACCACGGAGTATGCAGGATTGGGGGTTTAAGCTCATAGATAATGCAAACACAGAAAGAATCTTTCTGGCAGTACAAACTAAGCACCTTTATACTCAATGGGCTGAATTAAAGGGGGGACCAACCACTTAAAAATTATTTAGAGGGACAACATACTTTGCAAGCTTTCGACCAATTATGCTGGGGATTGGGATCTAAAGACGGTCTTGGTATAAACCAAGAGGCTGCGCATTAAATGTAGAGAGCGATTCTGGATTAAAACGCTGGACATCAAGATTCCACGGTGTTTCAATTTTGATATTAATGCGTAATATACTGATTCACGTATTATGCACGCACATGCACAAATGTCTGCCGAGTATGTCGCGTTTTGTTACTTATTCCTACAAGATCTTTTTCTATCTTTACTGCTCATTAGTTACAGAACATTCTTACACGCCCCGCATAATAGGGCTTTGTACAGAATTCAATGTGATGCACGACATGCTTGAAATGTAAAAAAGTTTTCTTTTCAGATTTTGTAAGATTTTTTTCTTTCTGTAGTAGCCATTAGCCAAGTATAAAAGTTGAGGCTCAGTGTAAAGTTGACTGTGAAAAAGCAATATGCGAAACGTCACTACATGTCTGATTAATTTGGTTTATACAGTATCAGTGCTCAATCACACACCTACCTAGACTGACGGATGAAATTGCCAGTAGAGTGGTAGGGTGGCTGAAATTCTGTCATAACCGCGGTGAAAACTTTTAGCTGCTTTGAACTGGTTTCTTGACGCAAATGTTACAAACTCTGGCAATCATACAAACTCATAATAATGATTGCACTACATATTTATTACATAGATATGAAGGGAAACAACATGGTGGTCTTACATACTCTCATCAATAGCAGATTTAAAGGTTATTTGGTACATTACCTTAGTATTTTCTGGCCCACAAATTACAACAAGGTTTTGTGAGTACAAACTGAGCAACATTATATCCGTCTTAAGTTTCGGGAACCTATATAATAAGTAAAAGAAACATTTAGCTTGATTAACTATGGACAGAAACATGCAATGCAAACAATTCAACAAGAACAAATTTGTATACGTTTTTAAATCAACAAATCAAGTCTGTGTACTAGTAACTTTGTGTTTTTTTCCAATAGGCTTTGAAAAGCATGATGGGCTGCATGGACTTCGTTGCGTGGTCAAGTCACCTGGCGTAAAGGAGCTGGTCTCCAAAATTGAGTTGAACTAGATGTCGATGCCCTCCCCCACCCCCCCTTCCGGAGTATTGTGAGCAAATAAGTAGACTAGAGAAATAGAGTGTTATTAGCGAAGTTCACCTCGCCCGTCTAGTACAGCGCATGAGGACAATTCCGTACGCGTTCCATTCTTCTAGTATTGTTTTCAGTTAGTATGTTTGTATCAAAGATATGCTATTTCAGGTGAATCAGTATTATATTTTCAAAATAAAAAGCACGCGGACAAACAGAATAAGCTTTACTTGGAGTACGTACAAAATACAAAGTATTTCGGCATCTTATATTTTGAATTTACATAGCAAGATCAGTTACAATAAGTAAAAACGATTAAACGGGCAGAAGTAAACAACATGTATATCTTGCCTTACTTTGTCTATTATATTACTCTTGTCAAGGTTGAGGATCCATTTTTCGAACAGGAAAACCTTACTGCGGCACCTACAAAGTTTCTTACCCATGTCGTGATACACAGAACTGGTTCAGCATCTGTAATAGTCTGGCTTAAGCCTCCTTTTTCAATCGGGTGAACTATTTTTCTGTAACTGTTTCCCATCGTGTCATTTTTCTATTTATTTTTGATTTACGAATAGATTAGGAAAAGAACGTTCTGTCTACTCCTGCGTTACAACGCGCGATACTACACAAGATCATTACATAGCCCAAGGCCACGTACTTTCCAAAAACTGAAACTGCACCAATCAATTTTTTTTTCTCAAATTGTTTCTCTGTTTCCATGATCTCTAATCGCAAATTCGTGCTGCCTTGATGGATGGCACACACAAAACTATCTATTGAAAACGATTAAGGATCAGTTAAATACCTTGTAGATAACAAAATGTCTATTACAGTTCAAAATGGATGAAAAGAGAAGAGGGTCTTTGGAACTGCCACTAAAAAGGAGGAAAACTGTATTTAAGGCACACTATTGACAAACACGAAAATCCATACAACTTAATTTTTTCCCTCGATGTTTCAAACAATAAAAATTTGTGTCTTCAAAAAAGTATCAACGTTCAATCATCCTTCGGGGGAAAGGACTCTTGTGAGCTTCATGGATTCCATAGACTCATAAAGTTCATAAAGGAGGGTGCAACATACAAAATGACAATGTGTACTTACCATTTCAATGAAAGCAGACTCATTAAACCTTTACTTGCCCCCTCTTCTCCTTTCGCCAATGTCAAGTGACCCGACCAAAATCTAAAAATTAAAACAACCACTAATCTAAACCATGGTGAACTAACCATTTATACAACTTGCTGAGTAACGGCCAGTGGCGTGGCCATGGGGGGTACTGAGGGCGTGCCCTCACTTCAATCTAGCAATTTGTACAGATGTGGATAAGTTTCTAGGAGTTTGTAGTTATTATTCTTGTCACTACAACTTAATTTTATGTTAATGAAAGATGCCACTTGATTGGAAGTGAATGTAATGGACCATAGTATAATCTTTCTTGGATTGCTCTTGCGCTAGACAGTATTAGCACATATTGTGGCTGAATTTCTGCAAGTTTGCAATCGCTTCATAAGTGAGTGCAGTTTCTGGATAAATTTTGTCACTACGCTCAAGTTGGAGTATTGCTCATGGAAACATTTATGTATATTAAATTTTGATATTTGAAAGCCATCAGATCATACAGTACTATGCCTTTGAAAAACGTCAAAGGATACAATTGCTTTGGTTAGTGAAACAAATAAAAAAATCGAGGATCCTCACGCAAACAGCTTCGTTTTATGAAAATGACACAGCATTTATTTTGAAACACCATGTTGGCCGGGAAGTGACCGACGACGACCTTTACTCCTATATAGTAAGCAGTTGCAGATTCGATTTCATCATTATTCAGGGTCATTATAACAGTGGTAACTGGTGGCTACGCGCCCCCACTTTGTTTATGTAAAAATATCGTGATACCCTAACCCACGCACTGAAACACATAGACATGCACACGCACTCACAGAATGTAAGGATCTAGGACTCTGGTATTTACGTTAGCAGAATTACAAGGCCCCGCCCCCAAGCAGAATAGACATAGGGAAAAGCCCTAACACAAACACGACATGCTGGTGCTTTACACCTTGTTAGAAGTCTTGCTTTGCTTTCATGTTTTACAGGGGCCTTATCGCTTGAAAGATTACGAAAGGATAAAATAAAGCCTCTCATTGCTTGATTAATCACCTGCGCTGTATCACAAAGCAAAAGAATGGTTATCTCCTTCTGTTTGTTTGTATAAATGCAAATATGGCAACTGATTTAAGGGAAGTGATAAAGTCTTGTTGGTAAAATACAGCAAGGCAATCATTTGGCCAGAGACCTTACCTCGGCATTGGAGGGGAAGGTATGTGTCTTAACTTCCATCTGTGATAGGCAATGTAACATGCACTGAGAAAAACCAACAGCAAGCACACAAGCACTGCAACTGCAGCAAGTAGAGCCACAAGCATCAGTCCTTCGAGTTCCATACTGTCGAAAAGAAAAATAATACATGCAGTTTTAAACAACCAGAGATCTGTTTACGATCGAACGTTAAATCAATCTTGACCTACCTACTTGTGACTCCCTTGATCTTTCCTTGAGCCGCCTATGCAACGAGCAATATCTGAGTCAAATCTCGACTCAGCTTGCTGTCTCGATCACCAGTCCTTAGGTGAACAATCTTGATTTTCTGTTCCTTTGTTATGAAGAAATCTTGTCAACACCCTTTTGTGCAGTCCATCATGTTCAGTATTGCAGTCTGATTGGATAGACGACTTCTTATACCACGTGATCCGCGGTAATTTCACGTTTGATGGTGCATGCTGACGTAAGGCTTATGCGGAGGGAAAGTGATGACGTCACAAATCAAAAGTTTTAGAAATAGTACAATCTGACTCCAGATATCGAAAGGCAAGTTTGGAATAGGCTGTTCCCCTAAGTAGCAGACCTGTAGTTTACATAGTGTTTAAACTAGAGGTGTTTGAATTTCAAAATTCTCTGGTCAAAACTCTGTTGATATTCCTTGGTTCCTTAAGTCAGGAACCAGCATTAAACAATAGGGTTTTGTTAGAGAAATTCAAAACTTTGAAGCCTGATATCTCCGTGTCGGGAAAGAGTATCACTCTCAAGTTTAGCCTTTGATGTTTTCACTAATAGGGTAACAAGAAAATTGAGTTTTTTCCCCTTAATCCAAAAATGTTCAAAATTGTGACGTCACACTTTCCCACCGCATTTTCAATAATCTTTTATTCAAGACCATGACCTGGAACAGGACCACGACCAGGACCATGCCATCCACTGATCTTTGAAAAAGACTTGATCGAGCTCGCATTGTTTCCAACAGAGAAAAAGGGATAACGAGTTTAAGCCCCAAGTTAAAATAGCGTAGGAAGGTCCGCAATGTTAAGTTATATTTTTTATAAGCTTGTAGAGGACGAAAATGGCTTTCAACGACTGAACCGCAGGGAAGACAAAACTATGTCTTCCCTGTAGAGTGACCTTAGTCTGAGACGGAATCCAGTGTTTTTTGAAGTCAATGATACACCCCATGTACTCGTTCTTCCCTGATCAAGACCACAGGAGATGAAAACACTTGTTTTGAAACACTTTCCTTTAATCAAGATCAAAAGATGACGGGTAGAAGAATTCCCGAGATCGCAATATCCAGAACTTTAGATGCCATGTAGGTAGAAGTCACGGTAGTTGTAGAGTGAAGCAAACGTTAGTGTGAAAACATTCACCATGACCGAAAAAAACTCAAACTATGCCTTGATAGTTGGGACAGAAATGTTTTGATAGCTCAATTACAAAGGGTTGTAGGTGTAAAATTACCTAAAATATACAAAATTTTACTTTCATTTTTCATCAAAGGGGCAATAAAAATAAATAGCTTATTGGTTTACTAGCCTATATGAAATGTAACCTTTTAGTAATAGAGTTAAGCTTTACAGCTTACAAGCATATTTTACTTATAAAAAAGGCATTACTCATAAGGTTTTCTTCGTCACTTCAAGAGCAGAGTTATTCCTCCTTGTTTATTATCTTTTCGAGCCTCTAAAACATCGATTGTGGTTGCTGATTTTGAAGGGTTTTGTCTATCGTCTGCACAATATGCTACCTGAGACACTTTCTAGAGATAGATAAATCCGCTGGTGGAAAGTAGAATGCCGGACAATACAGTTATGAAAAATGCAAATGAATGGATTCGCGTGTCATGGAGCCGAACCCCGTTGGAGGTATACCTTCCTATTTTTCTAGTATCTTTTTAATAATAAGTGAATGTAATCCGACATCAAACTTGCTTTGACACCCGACTGTTATCCCATGGTGCTTACAGTTGATGGTATTTGAGTTACGATATTTCTAGTTATGAGTGTACTAGGTCCTTGGTTTCGTGCCTTTTTACCAAAGCACAAGAAAGTCTTGAGGTTACACTGTTGTTCATATTCTCGCGACTTTTATCAAACACATAGGTTTTGTTACTGGGGAGAGTAGGATCCCATATAATTTTACATCTCTTGTTATCTTGGGGAGGAAGAAGAAAGAGACGAAGATGACGTAGCCACAATTCGATTCTAGAGTCAGCAGATCTATAGATACATAGATAGGTGTGGACTACTCTTCATTATTTAAACTGTTTCCATCTTTGAATGTTGTGTACTCGTGTATAATAAACTCATACAGTAGTTTTTTGTCTTTCAATTGATACTATGATTTGGCCATACTAGTATATGCGACTTCCAATGCTCATAAACACCGTTGTAATAAATAAAAACTTCTGAGTTTTCAACTCAAAAATCAATGGTGTTACAAGCTTGGAAACCTGGAGCGTACTTTTCAGTCGGCGCTTTCAAATGCCTTCATAGAATTCTTTAAACAATGTTCAATGTAAACTGAAAAGAGCTCAAATTACGGAGTGCTTCGTGTCCGTCTACCCCCTTTCTCTCATATAACAAGAAGTCCGTATCCATAAATGAACTTTTATTCTCATCCATCTCTCATTTCACGCTGATAATGCTATCATCTCCGTGAGGTTGTATTGATAAGGACAAATTAACCTCAAGCCTTCACTATTTTGCTCAACGCATAGATGGACAAATGCAGCCACCAGGTTAAGTTACGATGCAAACCACGGAGCAGAAGACGACAGGATAGTGTTTTATGAAGGACCTTTAAGTACGTAGGGAAAAGTAAAGGATCGTAGAAGAATTAAATAAATCTACCAGCCGTATTTAGTGACGAGGAGTGCATACGGAGATGACAATTTGACAACACCCGGACGGCGTCATAAAACTTGATGCTGGTGGACTAAGATTATCATAAAATCCTTCTCCAGAATTTTTTGTTTTCCATACAGCCTGAGACAGCTAAAACAGCACTGTGTGAGCGATGATTAATACATCAATGAACATCAAATTTATAGAACATCAAAAATTTAAATCGATCGAAAATCAACTTTCTGCCGTTGTTTTTGTTCGTAAACTTCTTTCAACATATTGAAGATTCAAAAGATTGGTGAACCCTTTATGCGAGTGCGAAAGCGCCAATAAGTTAAATATAGAAAGTAACATCCATGTTTTTATACGTCATGCAAGCGAGAAGGATCTTTCAGCAATGGCTGTGCTAACGGGATTCACCAAAGTAGTTTACAAATGTTGGTGATATCCGTGAGTATTGATCGTTGCTTATGTAGCCCCCTCAAATGAGCTTCGACATCTTCGAACCAAATCGGCTTTTCTTACTTTAAATTATCTCCAAGTTTATCACACTCCATCATCAGCAGGCCAATATGGACCTCGGTACCATAATGTAAACGCAAACCCTTTTTTCGTCCTGATGTATCAATAATAGCCTTAAGAAGCAGTCCTTCCGTGTTCTAATAAGCAATGAAACAAATAAAATCTCTCTCATTTTGATCCGGTCGTGCCTACACAACAGTCAGGTGTTGTAACTGGAATATAAGAAACTTTGTTGTTCCTTTATCCTTGTACAAATTTTAAAACGGAGTAATTGTGTGCATTCAATTCCCTTTAGTGTCAGGATCTTTAATAAAATAGTGCGTTATTGTAACAATGGCTTGTAATAATATGGGCTGTTGAAGGACTCTCCGTTTCTCCTGCTTTCTAGAGCAGTGGTCACTAGGTTACCATTTCTTTTGACATAACAAGCAGAAATTATTTGGTAAAAGAGGGGGGGGGGAGTAGAGAACTTCTGTAAAGCACTGTCTCACT
>JAAAKL020003347.1:0-23398 GCA_010016065.2 Carybdea cf. marsupialis auct. non (Linnaeus, 1758)
CATGCATCAGGTTGCATATCATATTAGGGTTAGCTCGTATATGAACTAAGGTTAGATGGCAGTCAGAAGTGAATTGCGTAGTAATTGTTGTTGTTGTTCTTGGAACACCCCAATGTAAGAGTAGGTCTTACAGTATACTTGTAACTACTTTAAAACAGATTACTATAAAACCTATTTTGGAAACAAAAAGAACGTAAATCATACAGTAGTGTTAGTAAATGGCGAAGAGACGATTTCATTTCATCCTGCTTCCGTTCTTAGACCCTTATACACATTTGCCAAGAAATTTTGTGAAGGATGGACAAAGGGATGATGGTGGTTTCGATCAGACACAATATATTTGGACCCAATCCACTTACTATGTTTTAATTGAGTAAACACAGATGCCATACTAGCCTAACACAACGGCATACGTTTTGCTTGGTTTTACAGAATAGCGGAATTTGTTGTAAAATTTCAAAGAAGAGGCTGTTTTACAATCTATGATATGTTTCCCCCCCCCCTCCCCCCAAGTTCTAAAGCACCATTTCCCTATACAAAATGGACGTCTCAAATTACTTTCTTCTGACCTCTGCATTCCAATGATTCTCTACGTATTACCGTTCTATTTGGTTTCAGTCTGGCAAACACGATTTGTTTTGATATGGTATAATTGCTTTGTCTCGGGCTACGAAACGCGGGCTAGAAATTGAAAACGCACACAGAAACTATGTAACTCTATAACTGACCGACAGAACCTCATTGTGACTTTCTTCTGTATGCCAGTGATTCCCAACCTTTTCTGGATTGCCGCCCCCTCAGTGATCAAATAGCTCCATCGTCGCCCCCTTGCTATGGCAATAGAGATAATAAACCCAATTTTGAAGTAATATCATAGTTCAAACAGCACATGTTGGTAGTAGTTGTAAGTGAATTTTTGAGTACAGTTTTTAAACGCTAGAGTTAAAATTCTCGTTCTCCGTGTGATGGTTGGTATTTATAGCGGAAGAAGAGTTTCCTGATTTCGGGTGTAATTCAGTCAGGTACAGGCGTAAGTCTATCGCCCCGTTCAAAAACATTTTCGCCCTCAAGGGGGCGATATCGCCCTTATTGGGAAACATTGCTGTATGCCATGGTCATGTTCTTGTAGGTACAGTGGCTGTGGGTTGCAGACAGCATTCAGTTTTACCGGGTGAATAGAAATTGCTTTACATAGTACCAAACTTAGATGGAAAAGTTCTTGACGTTTGAGCCTCTACTGACTGAGTTCCATAGCAAAATGACAAAATTGAGGTTACATAAGAACACCTTTACAGAAAGGGGATCGGAAGGATGGGGAGCTCTGGCCTACAGTGACAGACAACTGGAGAGAGTTTAGCTCTTATACCTACGACTAGAAAAGTGTCAGAAAAAAACACATTATACGCAGATAGGATACAAACAAAGCCAAGTAACGAATTACGATCATAATCTTTTAATGTGCTTCCTAGTCGGATGACGTACGTAGGGCATTGACAACAGCCAGTATTGCTTTTAATAAGAGGTCTTCTCCCTTCAACTGAAAGTGTCTACATTCACATCTACAAAGCGACCTGCCCTCTTCGTGGTACAATGTTGGAATGTGACGGACATATGAAACTATTGCTTTGTGTGGTGTTACCCTGTTACAACAAGTACCCTTTGTGTCAGGTTTCGAAAGTAATAGTTGAAATACGATATGTTGTCAATCTGATGGAACTAATCCTCGTGAATAATTGTGAACAGTACTTTCTAGCATGGGAGGCGTATCAAAACGGCCTCCCTCTTTATGATTGTCATTAGCCACAAACTCAAAAACTGCTCATCGACATGTGTTATGAATTACCGTTTTTACAGGAATAATTGAAGTAAGACATCCTACTCCAAAACCAACAATTTACATCTAAATTGATCTTTTCCCCAAACCTTGAATATTAGTATCCCCTTAAAACCTTGTTTCATAATAATATTTCGAGCTGTGATGTTGCTATTCAAGAAAAGAACGGCGCACTTCTAGGGTTGTGGAGGGCGTGCATGCATCCACTGCCCTTAAAACGCCAAATATATTTGTCTGCCCTAAAATACAGTCGATAGTATAATACTTGTGCCCTAATTTTTATCATTGACATCCATTGTCAACGAAATAACGTAGACGCACTCCTGAACGATATTTCCCTGTAGCTTAGTACATTTTTACAATTTTACGAATAACGTGACATCTCAACCACTATCATGCAAAGGAATCAGCTCTTATGACGTAAGACTGCTTCAATTCCAACGTCACAATTCAAACTCTTACAGAAAACAAAGCAAGCCTCTATAAACGACTAGTGCTATCAAAATTTTAACTTCTTTTATCCAGTTACTGTTTCACCGTTTCTTTCTACTAATTCCACTAAGTCCACTAATTCAATCTCTTTCTTTACGAAATTATGAACATTAAAAAGTGTTCTTCTATATCAGACTGAGATGTAAGAGTTGCAATTACCACTTGTTACTTTTAAACCCAAAATGTACCTTGAGTATTATTTATGCTGTCCCAAATAACAACTGCAAGGAATATAAGGGCATTCAATTCACATAAAGTAACCCAAAGATTCAATGAGGTAATGACGGAATGCATCTCACTGGAATAGAGGAATCTTCCTGTATCGGTCTATCGGCTTCCGTTAATTACTTGGCTGCTGTATTTCCTTCTTTCGTTGTAAAATGCACGAGAACATGATGTTGATATGCTTTCGAAATCCCGGAGTTCGAAAATAATATATGATGGGGTTGATAGCAGAATTGCCTTGAACAATTGTCATACCGATTGCATAAAAGTTATCTTTCACCGACTCGGTAAACCAAGGAAAACCATTTGGGCTGAAGCTGTCACAAACCACAAACACATGGTATGCCATGATTGGCAAAGACATCAACAGGAAGCATGCAGTTATTGTTAAAATGGCTTTCGCAGCTTTCATACTCTTAACAACTGCATTACCATTCCCTAAGAGTCCTCCAGCAGGCCTCCTCTTTACTATCCAAAATATTATCCCGTAACAAGCACACATCAGTGCGAAGCATGTAATTATAAACACGAAAGAAATAGTACTTTGAAGCAACTTGTTCTTCTTGAAAAATCCACATATGGTCATTCCAAGTGGAAGTACCCACGCCAGCAATAGCAATAACGCAACCTTTCTTTTTGTCATATGTTCATGGTACAATGTTAGCTTGGACAAATGAACGTAGCGGTCATAGCTGATTACTACAATGGATCCAAATGATGCGCCAACAAGAACACTTGACGAAACCATATTGATGATATTCAAAATGTAGTTTCGTCGGAATTCAGCAAACAATAATAGAAAAACAGTAAGCGGGTCTAGTAAAATACCAACCAAAAAGTCAGTTATCGCAAGTGATGCCAGGGGCACGTTGCTTCTTGTCCTCATTGATCTATTCCCGGCAATAACAAGAAGTACTGCCACATTTTCAATTACAGCCATAATAGCAAGTAGAACATTTAAACTTGACAGTAAGACTCTGATCCATTCTGTAGTAGAAACGTAACTATACATAGTCTTTACAGGCATGCTTTTCCCCCTTGTTACATACGTAAATCCAACATAAAAAAGTTACGTCTCCGTATCTTCTGCACTACCGAACAGCAATTTTACGTGCTTTCCTCGCTTCAGAGATAAATTTTTCTATCTGTCCTTATCCTTCTAAACAAGCACAAACTTGTAGCTTGTAGTATTATTCCGGTTTCTGGTAACATTCCAAAGGTTCTGTTCCGGACATCGATTTTCTGTTTCTACTGCCACAACTAATGATCGTACATCTACGAAAAGGGCTAACAGGCTATAAGAGAAAGAATGTTTGAACATGGTTTATAGGTAGTTTTTGGTAATAAAATTAACCAAGTCCAAGAACATACGTCTTGATCATTCTTGTCCCTTGCACTTCAACTATTACAGTGCCGAGAGGAAGCGATACTCGAAACAGCCACAATCATCAGGATAGGAGTATTTGGGTTCACAATTATCAACAGTTCAATTAAGAAAGAAAAAAGAAAGATCTATACAGCAAAGCCAAAAATATGTCAGATTCTGACCACTAGGACCACTTTTGACTTATGCGATATCTCTATTGCTTTACTAGTTTTACTAGTTAATAACGATTGTTAGTTTTGTAGTCTTCAGAACGTTTACAGTGTTATCAAAACTGGTGCTAGAGTTCAAGTTTGTTTCGATGAGACTTATCAGTTCAAATCTGTTATTATTTAATGTAGAACTTCAAACTTGTTCAAATTGTTATAGATTGTAATGTGTAAGGCTTTCAGGAATTTTACATATAACGAGTTGTCACACACATATAAAGTTTCCCTTTGACAAGGAAATCAAAGCCTTATATCAACTTCCACTTTCGACTTCGTCACAATGAATTCTCACAATCTAAGATTCCCTGTGTTGTCTGAAAATCAAATGACTGTTAACTTTATCATTCTTTCGTCTTTGAAACACATTCTACTGTTACAATCAGTTTTCTTCATATGCTTTGCTTTGCTATGCTGCGGAGAACAACAACTTCCTTGTCTCGGAATACAAGGAGGCTTTTCTTAATTTATCTAGGTTTCTTAAATTACTATTGAACTGGGCGTTCAAGTGCAACAGACTACGTGTGATGTCAAAAAATTCAAGGATTGCAACTCGGCCACATGTTCTCTGTTAAATAGAAATCATAAGAGAAGAACACGGATCCTTTCTTCTTGTAAGTTCGGAGGATTATTAACCATATAGATACGCTTCCCCTAAATGACAATGAAAACATCTGCAACAAGGCTACCGTTGTTTATGAGAGAGCCTGCAAAATTAAAGGATTGAAAATCTTGTTCAAAATGCTTTTGTCTACTTCTTCTGTCGGATCTTTTCGCGAACTTCGCCATAAATTCGACTTCTCCATTTCTTCCTTAATGGTTCTATTCAGCACAAAGTTCTGGATGTAGTAATGCCCCTATCCTTGTGGCCTTCTGCATTAGTGTCTCTCCCACCAATTTCGTTACCATGTGTCGACTTCCATAGCTTTTATCTCCGAGCAATGCAAGGTTTACTTGACGGCAGAGGATTTATCTGTTACGCTTTGGGAGGGGGGTCGTCTCCGTAACGTCTTGTACCTGCTATGCTGTTGAGTGCCATTGGTAAGAAAGTATTTTTTCAACTCGTCTGAGCCAAAGCTCGGTACTTATACTGACAAATACTAGAGTCCGTAGTTGAGCTGCCTTTCTCGACCCTCACTCTTGCCAGTGCTGACTATGATGTAAGTTTGATAAGCGCAGGTTTGCTAACGTAAATAGATCTGGAACTAATACTTAAACTTGAAGGTCGACCTAAACGGAATTGTAATGGTAACTGAAACCTCTTCCTCTTCTAACTCATGATTCAGTCTTCAGAATGAAGTCAGGATATGCTTGGGGTGGGTGGGGGTGGAAACCTCCTCCACAAATGTTTGCCTGCAATGTCACGCCCGTACATTCAGAGACCTGAAACATTCTGACTTTTACCTTTATTATGTCTGCCAGAAAGCAACGGTGTTTTGATCTTCAATGCTTTGGTAGATCCGCTCTAAATTTGCGATCGAAACGCTGTAGTCTGGTTGCAAGTCGATAAAAAACGGAACTACAAACGGATATTTTCATGTTCAAACTGCCAATTGAAACAAAAGTTTCTTAAATTTGATCAAAATAGTACATTCATTCTTTTCTTTATTTCATACTGTATAAAAAGCAATAAATTTCCTGCTTTATGAAAAAGCAAAATTTAAGGCAAAATGAAATGTGACATCAAACAGTGCCAGAATGCCATGCTGACCTGTACTGGCGGATGACGTTGGAGGACAATGATGAACAATCGATCCGATATTCAAATCATTTCCACCACATAAGCTGTGCAAAATGAAGCTAGTAGTATCTCAAAATTCAGAACCGTGGGCCTTACTATGGCCTCACTCCCTTCTTCAGAAGAGTCCGTTGTGTCAAAAACCCGAGCATAATAGAATCTTTAAATGATAGAATGCGGTTGTCTATAAAATATTTTGCAAGTGATACCAAAAAGATCATTTGTATCACAAATGTCATCGTAGTGTCTTTTTGCTCGTGCCTGATTCTTATATTTACCTTCAAGGGCTCCATCGTGGCTTAATATCAACTTAATATCCAGCCCTGGCTACGTCTAATGAAAACGTAGACATGGAGGATGAAAAGAATCAGTTTCCGAAAGGTGATATTAAATACTAAAAGAGTGACAGGCTTTATCTTAAGAATGCGATTGTGCGGATGTGAGAGTATATATGTTGTCTTCTTCCTTAGAGGATACTTGATATCTGCCATCTACAAGGGTTGGCATGCCATGTAGCTAACACTCTTTTACTCATTTTACCCAGACTGTGTTTATACAATTGATTTTGTGCTGTTCAAATACCCAATGGTAACAATAGATAAAACATGTAATACAAAGGACAAACCTGAAAATCCTGTGCCGATTATAATGTTCTCATGCTCTGGATGGACGTCAATTATGAAATCATCATCAGGTGTTAACTGCAACATTAAAATGAGAGACGGTTAAAAAATTTAACTACAGCAGACAAGAAAATTATCCTAACATCCACCTAATTCTTAATAACTTGGCAATCAAATTTTACAGGGAGCTGGTTTTTCAAAATCTAGTACAGAAATTCAAACAAAGTAATCGATGGCGTAGTTACAAAAGTCATCTTAAGGGCGGTGCTATATTGAGCAGCAAAGTGGTTTACCAAACCAACGCAATCTGGGGTAACAAATACATAGGGTACTACTGCTTTCGTTTAACTACGTAGAGCCGTTGGACTATGTATCGACTGTAAAATTGCATTGCTAACGTCTAATAATACTGGTATAATCCTAATAGCATGCCTTATAAGGGACATAAAGCTCTATGTACAGTACGTATTCGATTAACCACCCAGCCTATAAGTAGTACTTACCTCAAATAGGCGCCCAACAAAAGAGGAGCAACCTCGAATACACCTCTTAACAGTGCAGAAGCTACATTTCTTTCCCTTCTTTTTGTAGCTTGGGCCAGACCGAAACTATATAAATCTTGCTTTGTAACATCTCCGCGTACACTCGCTTATCCTAACAGTCCAGGCTGGCTAATCGGAAAATAGTGGCAGATAAATTACCTTACAGGAAAATTCCTTTCTTAATAGTCATTGGTTTCCCTGCTTCTCAATCAATCTTTTCCCTGTCTACTTAACCACAAAAATAGTCCCTATCCCTGGGCTAAATCCGAACTATACATTGCTCATATGAAATATTTTCCCAGGTATAGCTCCAGCACAACTTATACGTACTTTAGCATATGTTCTCATGGCTTTGTGACACAACAGTTTGCACATCAAGAGACAGCCTTCCTCTGTTTGTAGATGAGCGCCTTTCTCTGTCTTCTCATTCTGATGGTTTTCTGTCCTCCTACAGCATGCCCTCCAGTAAGTTATATAACATCGTATCTTCATTAAAACTGATTGTTGCTGCCCATGATTACATTCACACTCAGGGCACCCGCCAGTTTTATCAAGTTTCATCTTCTCCAAGCCTTTCCTAACCTCGCCCATTTCCACGTTTCGTAATGGCCTTTAAAAAGTGACACTTTTGGACTGGCCAACGGGCATTCATGAAGAGGGAAATCAAAACACTCCTTTCTTCTTTACTTTATGCATTCTTCTATTGTAACATCGTCTCGCGCTTCCAATAATTTCCTCTTTTCTTCCCGTTGCTCTGCCCCTTTGCCTCTCCACCCTTAGTTCGTACGTCGTTGTAGGAGACATTACATACTCGCATTTCTCACACTTCACGAGCTTTTACTACTGCTATCTTAGTTAAACGTTTCAGAGTTTTTTCGTTAAGAGTGTTATAGTTCTTTGCAGTTTACCCATGGGTTGTCTAAAGTTCTAACTAATCATAAAACCGATGTAATTTACACATAACGGTGTGTATGTCATGGTATCGGTATCTGAGCACATTTTGACAAATATTAGCCTATATTAATTGCAACTACAGTTTAGATAGTCATTTTAATCTTAATTTACTATGACGGGCACCTTCACAGTTGTTCATCTTCAACAAAACAGAAGCAAAGAAAAACAAAAATTTAAAGTAGTTCTTCGGTTTATACGTGGGAAAATTGCCTCTTAAAAGAATACAGCCAAGGTTCATGACAAAATTCAAAATTTTGCCATAAAATCCAAGATGATTCTGATGATCTGCTAGTTTACGACAGAAAACCCCCTGAGAGATTTCAAAGTCACTGTTTTCCTACAATTTGTGATTGCAAGTTGCTCAAATCGATGCGCATAATAAGACTGAAAATAGAAATTGTTAATCTTACCCTAGTAATTAAGCTTAAACGAAAAGTTTTCTTGCAACTCATAACGCTTCTTGATTATTAATGTTCACTCCTTGCGTGTAAATTTCCAGTATTACACATTCCACAACTGAAACGCATTTTCAAACAAACCGCGCTCCGGAAGTGTTAAAAAAACACGCCAAAATACGTATACATGGTGTTGCACACAGAAATATTAGAAGACTGTAAAACGTCTCAAGCGGCTAAAAAACCTAAACGTTATCTAGCTTTTATTACATTTATGAGCGACTCTGTGTCTTTTTCGGGGGGTGGGCGTGGGGGAAGGGTAATAAAACTTTTGCTTCCGTTGGAGTATGTTGAACATAATGCTTTGTAAGCCTGGGAGTCATCAGCTTTCTCTAGTAGGAAAAAGAGCTTACTTAGTTACTAGGTCGCCTTTAGCAAAAAAGAAAAAAGGATCAAAAATGGAAAGCATGGAAATTCTCTCTTCCAGTTAAACGATCGGCAAGCAGTAACAGAGGAATCAGATCCAACCCATGGGCAAACTCTAAACCCTGCTTTACCACATAAACGATTAACTAAATGCAATCAATAATAGCAGATATTCAACAGCTTTAAATAGCCTCAATTTCAAAGCATCGAAATGAATCCTACCGTATACATGCATTTTTCGATAATACTTGGCTTCGTTTCCACACCTTCAAAATGCTCTTCAAGATACGCACCGATACTGCGCACGTCAACCTCGGCTCCTACTTTGTCTCGCTCATCTGGTAAAGCAACCTGGCCATGATGATTACAAACCTGTCAAAGGTAAAGTAATAGCAAATTAAGTATTACTGCAGGGTACCAGTGCTGGGCAAATATCATTTTACGCCTTAAGAGTGCAATTTCAAATAATTTTTGCTTTGTGAAGAAAAATTGGATCGTTGAAAAGAGATTATAAAATAGCAATTAACATCTCAAATCAAATACGCAACACGCATGTACTTGCATATAAATGCATTCATTCATTCTTTTTCCCTGTTACGTATGGGTTTCAGTTTGTTTGAAACATAACTGCATATTGGACATCACATCCTACAAAATACTGCAGATAATTTTTGTTTTATCTTTACAAGCGATGGTCTCATGACTGCCATAGGCACCTACGGTTTGTTTTTGTCTGTATCAATGATGTAACCTTACTATTGGAAAATGACATGTGATAACATGTTTCTATAAATAATAGGAATTTTGTAATTCCGGATGTTTTTCTGCATCTGCAGGACATATTTCACATTATATTTGCGCCAGACAACGATCGTGGTTTAGATGGAAATCACAAAATTTCTGGGCGTAGGCACGAGGTTGAGAACGAGGAAAGCGTCAAAACGGAATGCTTCAGGCTAACCCTTTTTCCTTTACTCCTTCCAAGTCCAAGGGGCGACTTTCAGGACTTGCGTACTTATAAATGCTTATGAGCTATCGTAGTCGAGGAAAGTGGCGGTCTCAAAGTAAGAATCTTGTTGCAATGCCATTCCAAGTCTTTATGATGAGAAAATATTACGAAATGGGGAACAGACCATTGTTGCAAATTCAATATTGCAGTATTCTTGCCAACACTCTAACCTTGATAAGTCCCGGATATTCAAAGGATGGAAAGCCGTAGATGCTACACTTCTGGGGGCCATCCGAAGAAATGTCGGCGAACATCGGAAAGCCATTTTTGTAGTGATATCGTTCATCTTCTGTCTTCCAGTAGCAAACATTGACTGCAGCAGCCTGTGGGAAGAAAACTAAAGGCTCTGAACAAATCTATTATGGACACTGCTGAAAAACAAAACAGCATAACGAGATAGGAGTAAAGGAAGACCATAAAAAATAAAGTCAAAAGATACTGTTTCCGATTGTTATGAGCTGTCTAGTGCCGACAGCATCCTTAGAGTGTTCAGTGCGATCAAGTAATTTCATTAAATTCATCAAACTATTTTAAAACGCGGACCTCTTCAGCACACGGAGACATTTCATCACATTGAAGTGATGTCTTATACTCAAAAAGTCATCAAACGACAGAGTTTCAACAGTAAGGTTACTAAACTCGCCCTTACAACAATCAATTTGAAAGACACCCATTTGAACAAAAGGGTACTGATTACTTAGCTTGATGTGGGAGCATGATTGCTCCTAGTGTTTCCTTTAAGATTAATATTCATTTTTTAAAAAGGGTTCCTGTAGCTAACTATAGTGAGATGCTGAGAGTAAGCGACATTGTTTTAAGGTACAGTGGCTTCTGCATGACTAACTTGATACTCAAAAATATTGAGTTAATAAGTTTGAATAGATACTAGTGACGTAAAAAAGTATGTCAAACCCGTGATCCACGTATTCGCAGCGTGCACTTCAGCAACTGAGCTAGGGGACCCCCACTGATAACATGATCTATTTCTCTAGTCGCCAAATTAGCTCCTAGTACTTCACCAGAAGACATCGTCATTCAGCTCTACACAATTTTGGAAACCAGCCTCTCTGCGCCATGTAAATTGACCATGGAGGGACTGCCATCCGGTCATCATGCTGTCCACAGCTCATTGCAAATTGCCAGGTGTTTTTGAGAAGAGAGGATTTGAAATGAAGGGCTTTAATAGATACTAGACAAATAGCAAAGTATGTCACCAACGAAATTCGAACCCATGCCCCACGCATTTGTGGCGTGCGCTCTACCAACTGAGCTAAGGTGAGCCCCGCTGATAACCAGATCTAGTTCTTTCGTCGAAAACAGTAACTTCAAATACTCCACAAAAAGGACCGAGTTAAGAAATGAAATAGACAAGGAAACCTTGCAAGAAGACACAACTAGAGGATTTAAAATGCATAAAACACATCACGCACTGAAAGATGTTCAAGATTGCTTAAGATGACGATTGACAGCTACTTTGCTCACAAAGCGCCATGTCAGTTTAATCGTCAATCAGTTGAGGGTGGTTAAGCGGTAAGAGGTTGGCCATCCCTAATAAATTTTCTTTGAAAATAAGAACGGGCTTATAATTCATAAATACTTGCCAAAATAATTAGTAAAGACAGTTTTCAGTAAGAGGAACAAGTGTTTTATCAAGACATAGGAATCTCGAAAGTAATATTTAAGTTAATGAAACTATATCAACCGCCTTGTTGGCAGGCCACAATTAGCTCCGCTATCATAATCGTCATCACCAACAATATCATCATCATTACAACATCATAATCACCACCATGACCACGACCATTATCAAAATCACCACCATGACCAATACAACTATCACCATCATCATCTTTGTCATAATCATTATCATCACCGTCATCATATAACAAATGCCATGAAGAGAGCATATTTTCGTGCTGTAGTCTGCGCTTTATTTCTATATGGAGCCTCAACTTCGAGGCTAAGAAAAACTCAAAACACTCCTAATGGCAACAATACGCGGGTAAAAAACAGTGACGCCATTTCCTGGAATCCACGTCGCATGATGGCAAGCTCATCTGGGAAACGCGTTGATGAAGGGAACATTACGAGACACTATATGCAAAAGAATCCGAGTATACTTGAAGCAGTAAGTAAACATGGTGTAAAACTTCCTACCTTTAATGGTAAACTAATCCCAAGGGGCTTCAGAAGTTGGTTAGTCCATGGACCTGCAAAGGCAGTTTAAATTACGCTTAACCATACATGAAAATTCGTGATTTATGGTGTTGTAAGCCAATATAGTAGCATTTTACAATTCCTCACGGTGGGAGGCTCAGGTGGTACGGTCACGTCCACAACAGCCCCAACTGGATCAACCGTGTGACCACGATAGACGTCTCTGGCACAGTTCCAAGAGGAAGGCCAAAGAAGACGTGGCGGCAAGTGATAGAAGACGACCGACACAAGTGGGGGGGTTGGGAACCGACCCACGCAAAGGAGAAGACTGGCGGACAGAATTGATAAGTAGAATGATGATGATGATGATGATGATGATGATGTAACGCCTTGATCTAGCCTCGAATTAATCCATGCTTCATACTATAAAAAGCGAGAAGAAAACCGATTTTAGACTGACTTACTTAACAGTTTTTAACAGTTACCTAACTCGTCATGACAACAACCACTATCTCAAACAAACTCTTGCATGGAATATTCGGAGGATTTTTCATGTATTGAAACGGGGGAAACACTTTTCGCTACGGGAAGTAATTGGTACTATTTAAACTAAGTAATTTTTCTGCACAACCATAATCAGATCATTATCACTTTCTTTTCCTCCTTTTTGTTGCTTTCGATAATCACCTTCCTCCTCCTAAATATTATCGTCATTATCATCATCATCATCATCATCATCATCATCATTGTCATCATCATCATCTTCATTATCAACATCATTGTCATCATCATTATTATCATCATTATCATTATCATCATCATCATCATCATCATTGTCATCATCATCATTATCATCATCATCATCATCATCATCATCGTCGTCGTCATCATTATCATCATCATCATCGTCATTGTCATCATCGTCATTGTCATCATCATCATCATCATCATCATCATCATAATCATCATTGTCATCTTATCATCTAACGCATAATCATTATAATCCTCCCTGTCATTATCCTTATCATCCTCGTCATCATTAATATCATAATCATTATGAAAGTGATCATACTGATGATGACAATGAACCTTGTATTGTTATCATCAATAACAACAACATCATCATCAGTATCATCATCACAATCACCATCATTATAACCACCGTTATCATCATTATCACTATCAACATCATCATCGTCATTATCATCATCATTATCATTATCATTTTCATCATTATCATCATCATCATCATCAACATCATCATAATCACAATCAACATCTTAGCATACATTACTTTTCCCCTTGAAACAGATTTCTATCTTGTAACATACACCTTTATTTGCAAATTAATCGTGACATATATAACAAACTATTCCTAGATTGATGAATTTCACGATTTTAAGTAACAGGGAATCTACTTTCAATAATGGAAAATACCTGCAGTTATCACAACAGAATAACTTTTCAGCGTCATGCTACTTGTCTCTATAATTGATGAACTGCCTGGAATAACCCTTTTCACCTTTTGTCCGTCGTATATTTTCCCACCGTTTTGCACGAACAATTTCTAAAAAGACAAGCGAGTGGTCTTACGTAAGCATCAGATAAATTGAACATTACCGTCATGATTGGTCTCGTACTCATGTGAATCTAATGGAAACATGTTTCATCCATGTTACAAAAGCTCTCTAAAATGGACCCAGAACTCCGTCTCATAGTTCCTTTGCAGCACTAGCCTACTACACTATTAACATGCGCATTTGTCCTTCCCATATCAACAGACAAAACGTACCAAGTAGGCAAAAAATGGACCTGTGAAAGAAGTATACATGAGGAACTTTGTGCGTTAATCAAGGTTTCTTGTTTTGCTTATTATTTTGACATTTCACACCTTCCATCGTTCCTTTTATCGTTATAAGCGGCGCGCGGGTGTAGTTCAAGGTCTACAAGAATAACAGTAGAAGCTACTTCTAGGAAAAAGTGAAAGAATGCTCTAGGAATACAATGGAATATCAATATGAATAGTCCGACCATCATCTTGACATAACGTAAATTACAAATTTAGCGCCCTGGACTCAATTATGCGCTCTGCTCATATAACTATCCAGTTTGGAAGAAACATTTCTCACAAGCTTCCAGTTCCGGAAAAGCACCTACTACATATTCGATGAGCAATAATGAACTAAAGGCTGATGAAAATAAACCAATTTTCAATCAAGACTGGGCAGCGAAGACGTAGATGTAGCAGTTCCAATGTGTTAGATACGTTTAGATTATGATAAGCATAACGATGAAGATCTTTTGATTGATTGACCGATTGATTGTTGATTGATTGATTGATTGATTGACCGATTGATTGTTGATTGATTGATTGAGTGAGTGACTGATTGAGTGACTGATTGATTGTTGATTGATTGATTGAGTGACTGATTGAGTGACTGATTGATTGTTGATTGATTGGTTGAGTGACTGATTGAGTGACTGATTGAGTGACTGATTGATTGCTGACTGATTGATTGAGTGACTGATTGAGTGACTCATTGATTGTTGATTGATTGATTGAGTTACTGATTGAGTGACTGACTGATTGTTGATTGATTGATTGATTGATTGAACGATTGATTGATTGATTGATTGACCGATTGATTGTTGATTGATTGATTGAGTGACTGATTGAGTGACTGATTGATTGTTGATTGATTGATTGAGTGACTGATTGAGTGACTGATTGATTGCTGACTGATTGATTGAGTGACTGATTGATCGGTTGAGAGAACTTTATGCTTCAATCTATTCTATCGAAAGCTAATTTACGTTTTACGGAGTATGGTATTTGCTCCTTCTTAATAAGCGCCCACGCAAAAAAGGCTGTTTTCAAATATGCACCCTAGGCGTTAATAGGTATTTCTTGGTACGAGTGAGTGCTACATAAATCTAAATGGGGGCAGGTAGTAAGAAGAAACTTCGTCCGGGTATGAGGGATGAAAAAGAAGGCTTTAATAATGCTGCCAGTACTGAAGAACAAAACATCACATGAGTCTATTAATACTATCCTTTCAAATATGGTTGAGCTTTAATGTGATCTTCTGTAATCTGAAATCTTTGCTTTTCATTAATGATAAGGGTTACAATTATCGAGGGGTTAAAATAATCACTTTGATCAGAAGATCACAGAAGATCACAGAATACTTTAAAAGAAAGAATATCACGTTTTGTATCGGAAGGACAATAAAACGCATGCAAAGTAACACATTTGACAGAACAATAACTAAGAGGTTTTCTAACCCTTTTAAAAGTTGATTCACATTTTAGCCTTTGCCATAGAATAAATTGTCGCAACAGAAAATCTGTCGCTGGCATCGTGCCACTTTCAATTATTAAGCAAACCCATTCTGATGAACCCCGCACATTTTAAGCATTCGATAACTTTGATGAGGTAAGAAAAGAAAATGAGGTAACTTGACCTATAAGAAATTATTCGACTCTTCTTCTATAAACGTACATTTCGTATATGGTTTTTACAATACTGCAGTAGTTATAAACGAAGAACATATTCTTGCATAGATTGTCTTGTTTCAAATTAACATTTCTTTTTTTGTATCACTTTCAATTAACCCCACCCTATAAAAAGTGCAAGCTTTACACTGACTCAACGGTGTTTATTAAAAGTAATAAGGCATGTTAAGATGTTGCCTTGCCAACAGCTGGATCTCAACACTTATGAAAAATACCAGCAATCATATTTTTAACAAAATGTTTCATGCTATCCCATTCTTTTTTCATAAAGAACTAATCTCAACGTGGGAGAGCTTTAAATCAACTGCAGAACTGACATTTTTATCCAATGAACAACTTGAATACCGAAAATGTGTGCTTGGTAGTTTATTATTTTCCGACCGCGCAAAAATCCTTGTGATGAGACCTGACTTTAGTCGATGCCCAAGCAGTGAAACAAATATTTGTTCCACAATCCCTTATTGTCACAACGCCCGTTACTTGGTTTTGCTTGAAAAAGTTGGTTAGTTGTTAGCATCAACTATATGCTATTAGAACTGCTTTTCTAAAGAGAACTCTTCATGATAACTTTGGTTCTTTTATAGTTGCTTCTTTCCACCAATCAAACAAATACAATAACCAATCGCTTAAGCAACTTCAGTACTGCTTTTAGCATGGAATTAAACAACTTGAGTAATGGTCCGAAGTCAACGTTGCTCACAACTCACTGTTACTAAATATTGGAAGAATACAGCAGCACACGGCTAAGTATAATAAGTTGTTAATTTAGCATGTACTTCCTAATGAATTGAAATATTCTACTTTAATACCTGTAACGCCTTTACGCAACAGCTTGCTTTAGCGATAGCGCCTTCCTTCTCTAAAATTGCACCATGTTTCTTTGAGTACTTCAGCATCGGGTACGTTCTTCTGAATTCATCAGGTCTGATAATCCTTGGTGTCAATCCAACATTTCTTAGCATATCTTCTATTACTTTAGCTCCACTTAATGTTTCTTTGTCAATTGTGATAAGACCAGTTGTACTATAAGATCAACAATATCCAAAACATAAATAAGAATGCAATAGTGCTTCTCTACAGTACATTTTAATACAAATATATTCCTTTTCTTTGCAAATAAAACCATTCTTATTTGAAGAATTTAAGATTTATTTCATAGAAGCCCACGTTTCCAGCCTAGTTAGAAGAGGTTTTGGAAAAGTAATAATGTCAACCATCAGGAACAGAACATGGACCAAAGCAATCAATGACACGTTCTATTTTACGGCAATTCAAGTATGTAACATACACCCTGCCCATTTGGGGAGCAGCAATACACTATTAATATGAAAGAATGCCTGCAACGGAGTCTTCAAGGAGAGATAACCTGACCTGAAGTAGACATTCCTTAAACGGGAAGAAAAGGGCGAGTCGTACTTAAAGTGAAAGTGCTAGCGGGAAGCCAAAAAAGTGGGGTATGTGCAGGAAAATTTGAAAATGTATGTTTCTAAGATGCACTTTCAAGCGTCTAACAGAAAATCCCCCGTTTAACTCTTGCTCTTGCCGAAAAGCAATATTTTGTTGTTAACCAAATTGTGAAAAAAATACATCGAAGAGTCATTTCGTAGTGGCGAGATTTAAACAAAGACTTAAAAACAAATGGAAAATGACATTCTTCTCATACATCTTCTGGAATTATTATGGCCAAAATTTCAACCATCAAGCGAAAGATCTTTAATCCAAACGACTATTATAGCTGTGAAAAGGATGGCTGAGTACAGTGAATGTCAAGGGCGCGAACATTTGAAGTGCTGCAAACGCTTAAATGTAAAAGTAAAAGACAACATTATCGGGCCACTACCGTCAAAAAGGAACCAGATCAATGTCTCACATGATACTGCCGCTGAAGAAATACCATAACCAGTGATATGCCTTTTGAGAGTTTTAATGGTCGGTTGTGTATCGCAAATCTTCAGTCCAGTTCATAGCGTTATTAAAATGTCCATAGACGGCTCTGCACTTGCATTCTATTAAATGCCATATAACAGATAGAACCGGAGCCTTACTTGCAGTTTGTATCCTCTTGCGGTAGTTCTTGGCGGTCTCGCTAATTAGCCACAACATGAACTTTGCCTTGTCAAAAACGCACCCACTCATCGTGCTGCATTGTCCAAAATTCACCCTTATGGTCCCTGTCAACATCCTCAATACGGCAGAGACACGGCTGTGTTGACCAATCCGGATACTCTATCTCCTTCAAATGTACGGAGCAAGCCTTAAAGTTAGTGATCAACAAGGAGTCGTTGTCAGGTATGAATTTCGAAAATATGGTTGGTGATGAAGCTTGAAGGGGCCAAATTGTCCATCTTGGAAACAAGGGAGATATCTAGAATATCGACTTGATGGTTGTCTAAATGGCATCTCCCGGATCCAAACCCGATGTATTTGATTTTAAAATTATCAATCTGATCCAAAACATTGCCTGGGTTTCTTCGCCGCGCGACTCTTCAGTAACATACCTCACTTGCATCATATACTGTTGTAAAACTGTTCATGCCAATCTGTATTCCGCGCATTTAGATATATGTGAATCCCATCAGTAAACATGCAATGCTATAGATGGTAGATGTTTATCATGTCGTGAGTCGTGGTCTTTTTTCTGAGTTCATCTATCATCTATGGCATCAACTGAGTCGATGAGTGTATATTTAAAATGTACTACTATATTGACACTAAACCCTTTTGACATCGAATGTTTATCATTTATCAGCCTGAATCACAGACCCAAACCGGCTAGTTGACCAGTTGAGCACAGAAAAAGACCACGACTGGCGACATGATAAACATCTACCATCTATGGCATCAACTGAGTCGAAGTGTGTATAGTCGTATTGCTATATTGACACTAAAACCTTATGATATGGTTTATTTATCACTTATCAGCCTCAGTTACAGACCAGCTAAAATTACGTGACTTCGCCTTCCTTCTGCTCGGAGTTTTTTCCAACACTAAGTTTTCCTGGGCACGGATGAAATACCACTGTTAAAAATTGTTAGGGAGGAACTGGGGATATACCTCGTGAATTTGTGGTTTCTGTAGATCTTTTTCATATGCCTGAAGTCTTTACGACACCTAAAACAATTTTTTGATGAAAAGGAACGATCATCGTTAAATGGAAGTCACCCTACTTGGTGTATTTTTAAACGAACACTTTCTGTGGCACCCCGCTGTGTAATCCCAACATAAGCAATTCACGACTGAAAAATACAAGAATCTGTGCGTCAATTTATCTCAACAGCATTGTGTGTCAATGCCCCCAAAACACGTCCCCTTCCCTCTATCAAGATAGACATAAACTTCTGGGTGGTCAACATCACCGGGCAAAGAGCTGCAGATACAAAGTCTGACAGTGGCAATTTAAGATCGGCTTTAATGGATACATTTATGCGCCATCTTGCTTCCATTCACCCTATCGAGTTGTTGCACTGATCTATAAGAAATCTTTTATCCAACCCCACCTACTGTAAGTGTCTTACATCAGTTTCTGCTTAGTATGATGCATAAACAGTTTCTCCCGGTGCATCTACCAAATGGAGGCTTTTAAGTAAACAACACAAGACATTCCGTGATCGACGTATTTTTATTCTAGAACTTTCCTGTGGCGTCCGTATGTATTAGCAAATAAATTGTTTTACAGTAGGATGGATATTTGTTTCTTGTTTTTATGATTGAAGGTTCTAATGACTTTCATCCGACAAATGTTTTGCCGCCTAACGGCATGTCTTCTCTGTTCAGAACGACCCTTACTATCAAATCGGGGGGAGGTGATTCTTTCACCCAAGACAACGTAGCCAAGTTTGGTAAGCATATTACCTCAAACTACCTTGTTCATCATCGTATTTCAAAATACGTAAGAATCTCAAATCTTGACCTTCCTCTTATTCATAGCTCCATTATCATGTGAAACAACAGTAACCACTCCTGATACATTAACAAAACATCGATGTGTAAGCATGTGTTTCTGACTGACATGATACATTTTAGTCACCAAAAGACTTACACCAAGAGTTCTTCTCCAGTTAGCTTTTCAATATCTCTCCACATGTTATAGCTTTCTGGCATCATATTCGTATACATTTGTTGACCATATGAATGACGCACGGTCCTTGACTGCCCATGTGAGCATCCTCTTGAATGGGGCAATGAAAACTACATTGGGATAGAGAAATAATGGAGGTTATTTTATACTGCATAATATGCGAAAGTTCCTTTATATTCATTCACTGTCGTCAGTACCTAGTTGTCAATAGTTACTGATATGTGATCATGTTGAGTATATTTGATCAACCAGTAACGCTGATCGTATGTGAAGAGATTATGATGAGTTGACAATCCATTGTCATCCAAAAGAGATGATTTGAAAAATTTCGAGTTTGAAGGGATACTAGAGGAAAGTAAAAATGTCTTCATCGGGATTCTGTCTTATGGATGACACTTCCGTAACTTTCAATGGGCTGTAGAGGTTCAAGGTTCGAATCCAGATAGTAACGTTTCATTTTTTTTACCATCTCTTCATAATTTTGTTATTCCCTGTCATAAAACGCATGTACAGAATACTAGTTTTGTATTATTTGGTAAATCCGAGTGCATTTATGGATCGTGATACACATAATGGTACACATTGCCTAGAGTTATGGTTTAAAACTTATCCAGCTGATCGAAATCTTTGATTTTCATACATAAAACACGATTGAAATTTTAATTCAGTTATGAGTGCTGACCAAAAAACATGTTAGAAACACTACAACATTCTAGGGATGTTCTTGACTCAGACATTCACGATTTCTTGTTCTATTTCCACATGCATCAATCCTGGGTCTAATTAGATGTAGACTTAGATGTAAAGATACGTCGTTGGCTTAAATCATATCCACGGAGATTAGATTCTGGGCCATGCTCCGTGTGGAAGTAAACAAGATCAGGTGCGAAGAGAAAAATATATAACCGGAGTGCGTTTGGATAAAGGCTACCCATACAACTACACACTCTCTGGGTTACAGGAAAAATGGCTGTGCTGTGTGACGGACTTTGTAGAATTTGACCAACATTGCACATAGTGTTCATATAGGCAACTATTTGTACACATGTCGTTCTCATTTAGGTGTACGAAAGTTAAAACAGTAGGCCTGCTTGCCCTCGCAGTTACAGGGTAAGCAAGTAACACATATTGAGCATCGTCTTTCATGAATGGCTGCTATGAGCAGCTAGCCAAGTAAATTTCTACTACAAAACGCTGGTTGTTCTAAGTCATCATTCACTAGCTGCTCCAGCGCAAGATACCACTGATCGTAACGTCTCACTATTACGATCTTCAGGAAAATACTAATAAATTAGTCTACCTAAAAAATATTTATGTTACACCAACAAAATTACGAACAATAAAACGATTTACATGACGGCATTTGGACATAAGTTCGGCTCTTTAATCAAAAGTGTCCTTTTGTAGGCTTTCAGTTGGGAAAGTTTCTCCTCAGGGAAAGGTTGCGTCGTCCCAAGCCACCTGAATACGGTTGCACACGTTTCACTATCATCCACTTTATGTCGCAATTAATTACTTTCGTCTGCAAGTTCCAAATGTGTTTTGAAAGTTCTGTTTCAGTTTCGTGGAGTCGGTCGTTAAAAGATTTCGCGTGGTTTACTTTCCTGTCTTTAAACATACCCCCTGCAATCCCAATGTTCAGTTCGTCATCATTAGTTGTGTGTCTTCACTGTCACCTGGTATACGACTGCCAGAGTAAAGCCTTTGCCCTAAAGTGGGCAGCTGGCTTTCATCCTGCAGTTGCACTGCCTACATTGTTGTAGTTTGCCGTTTATAAATTTGTCTCTTTGCACTTGATCTTGTTTACTTTCACACGAAGCCTGGCCCAGAATCAAATATCGATGAAAACGATTTAAGTCAACGACTTATCTATACATCTAAGTGTAGAAATAGACCCAGGATTTACTATTTCTGCGGTACTGTTTACAGGCCTTGGACTTCATCCCTACGTAAAAGAAAGATTTCCAGGACTTCGGGTGAGGGGTGCAGAATGTGGCACAGACCATAACCTTTTACGTGGCGAGATGAAGCTGCACATTAGGAGTATTGGTGTGTCCAAACTGCACACGGTAAAAAAGGTGTATGTAGCTGTCAACAGAGTGTACGAAAGCACTGATGGCACCTGGAAGCAGTTTACGACAATTATTTATAACAACTGTCAAGAAAAATTACTTGAATTTCATGCTTTCAAGTGCAGTTGGTCGGTTATTGGTTGCTAAAGAGAAGGCTTTCAAAGTGGGAAAATCAAGGCTGCAGTGTATGACTCGGCATATGAAGAACGCATTGTGGCATCTCGATAGATGTGCAACAGACAGTCAAAAGCATTCTTCAGTATCATAAAAAAAGTCCACAGTCCATGACCCTTCACATCGGTGCCCAATAATTCAAAGGCTGCGTCAGGTCTCATCAAAGATGCAATGGGGATACTTCACAGGCATTTTTTCTTATCTATTGGGAATTGACGAATCTGTCACTAATGGTCCGCGAGAAATAAAGAGCATGAGGTAGATAATAGCTGAACCAATGTTTGATAAGATAAGATCCACCACCAAAGATTGGAGCAAGTCCCTGGTTTAGATGGAATTCCTGTACAATTGTTGTGTTTGGGAGGAAACAAATTGCAAATATAGTTCTTGCACTCATCATAGTTGTATTGTACATGGAGCCCATACCTCTGGATTTGGTAGAAGCTATGTTACTGCTCCTTGACAATTGGTCCGGGTTCAAAGTTCACCAGTGGGCAACACCAAGACATAAGCTTGCTTGGATCAAGAGGTAAATTTTCTCTAAGGTCATACAGAGACCCAATGTGGACTCATAGGTGGCCGAGGCACAATGGACATGATTTTTTCTGTCTACCAATTTATGGAAACGTGTATAGACAAACAAGTACCACTGTATCAAGTATTTATGTACACAACAGAGGCCTTTAATACTCTGAATTAGAGCGCATTGTGCATGATACTAGAAAAGGTACCTTTCAGAAATTGTTGAGATATGTCACAAGCTTTAGTGAAACATTAATGCAAGACTGGACTCTAATGGCTTTCTGCGTAAACCATTCCCGATTGATAACAGAGTACCACAAAGAGACGCATTAGCGCCCACTCATCCTCTATTTGCTTAATATTAATTGGATACGCATTTCATGGCTGGTGTATTGGAGCTTTCAATCGTTTTAAGACGTCTGGAAAAGTACATGAGGAGCCACTAGTCAATAATTTTTCAGTCACTTGTTCGAGAATTTCAGTACGCAAATGATGTAGACTTCACTGCTGACTCTGACAAAGACACAAATGATAACGGACTTGCTCTATAGAGTGTTATGTTTTATGGCGTCCCATCAGTCTAAACAAGATCAAGGTTATGTACACCCCACCAAAGGGTGAAACATGTGTCAAATGTAACATCTTAGTGGGTGGAGTAAAATTTTGAGATGCAGATAGCTTTGTTTACCTTGGAAGTACACTCGTAAAGACAGTGCCATTGATACTGAGATAATACTGGATAGCAAAAGCCAGAACGTCTGGTCTGGTCAAACCATTTTATCAAGTTTATCAAGTTTGAGTACCTACATTTGTGTCATTGTCAACATATAAGTGCCATGTTAAATTACTGGAAAGGTTACATCTGAAGTGTATTGGTTGAATTCTAAATATCAGATGGCCTTCGTATATTCCACATTCCATTGTCCTTGAGATAGCAAACAGTGCAAGTATTGAGAGAAAGGTAATTATGAGCAATTTAAGCTAGCATAAGAGAATCCAAAACGGCTGTACCAAGCTGAGCGCAGTTCCGGATCAAAGAATGATACATAG
>JAAAKL020003348.1:0-23396 GCA_010016065.2 Carybdea cf. marsupialis auct. non (Linnaeus, 1758)
GTCATTATTGTGTGATATTGGGGGGGGAATCTCAAAAATCGCAAAATGACCCCCCTACAATTAAGCACAGTAGAGTACGTGGAAACGTAGTGGGTGTCTCTGCTCTATTAGTACTCGTTGTAATGAATTAGAGCCCAGGATTCAGAACCGTGCGAAAGAACAATCTGGACGCAAGGCAGAAAAGCTGATGGACAGATTTGATGGACGTCTAATTTGGTTTTATGGTGATTTTATTCACCAAAGAGAGTGCGCTCCATACTGTTCTTTTTCTCATGTTTGTCACATTCTTTGCCCTGCCCATCATAGCAACAGACTATAACTGTAAATGCTATCTATCACAGACTTAAATCTAGCGGAATGGTAACTCCTGGAACTCTCTGATAAACACTATTAATTCCTTCTTTGCATCTCTTTTGATGTTTTCTACGCTGTAGTTCCCATGTATTGTGTCTAATATAAACAAAAGGTTCTTCAAAGTATCGATAAACCTTCCCTCTCACTGCTACTCGACTCCATTTCAAATAGAAACACATCCCGCTATCTTAATTTTTGTATTCTTCCGACACGTCACGGAGGAGTAATGTTCGATTTTTCCCGACATCGAAGCATTGAGAAAAACCCCTGGCAGTGAGCCGAGGCGTCAAGTTTGTCAGATGACGCTAACCATAGGCGGGGAAACGTACCCAGAGAGAACTCGACTTCAAAAGATGGGTTTGTCAATGTCTCTCCCTAATGGATGTACTCTTAGATGTGGACCTCGCTTTCGTGTTATTGCACAATGCCATGAAGGGTCCACTTTACTATTTGCGTTTCATTTTACAACGGGCAAGATTAATAGGTCGAATTATCTTCTTATACATCGCATTGACCATCTTTGATGCATACATTGAGGAAAGGACGTTAATTGTATATATATATACTGTTTCTCTTGAGAAAGAGTTGAAAACAGGTATACGAGCCAGAACTGATTCGGAGGGCGATAAAAGCTTCAACTATCGAAGATTTTTGAAAACCAGTAGGCCTACTCGACGTTCATTAGTTTTCTTGGCAAGTGGCCTTATTATCTAACAAAATGTGGCCACTACTCATAGCAGCTCGAGCTTACGCTCCATACTTAGTGCTACCAGTGGCAATAGTTATCGGCACCACAGGTTATCTTCTTGAGACAACCTTTTCCGACAAGAAAAGAGGAAGTCAGCAGGACCCAAGCACCCTCGATAAGCGACGTCAACGAATGCTTGACGCAGCAGATGACCCAACTCGGGTATCAAGTCTGAAACAGAGAGAAGACATGCCTACTTCTATTCTTGGAAGGAATTTAAAGCCCGGGAAATACGAGTAATGAGTGTTGTTTATGTGACTCCATTATTTAGTCGATCGGTACATAAACAGCACTGCGGAAGAAGACATTGTCTGAGGACTGTAAGCCCCAACTTTAGGAACGGACACAGATAAGACGAAAAACATTGACGGACGGTGTAGATATGCCGCACCATTAGTAATTTGTAGCACTGCTACATCTTGAGGACCGTATCTTGTAGCTACACTTACTGGTTGTGGGTTGACAAAGTTTTGAAAGTTTGGTAGCTTCCCTTTTAAGGTTAACGCTATATTTTGCTGATTGAAATTACAGGAGGAAAGCCTTTGCTATTAACCATTCAGCAAGATGACTGCTTACTGTATGTAGTGGAAGTGTGGAGAGCATGTTAATATTGTGAAATTTGTCGACAGTCAAACTGTCACTTAGAGCTAGAAAAACCTCCTTCGTTTGAATATCAGATATATGCAATCGACTTTGTTGCCTGAACGTTTTCTCTCTCACTCCAATTTCTACCATTTAAAATACTTAGCCTAGCCGTTTTTGAATTACATTTGATAAATTTGTCTGTTATCCTGGCCTGAAAGGGTTTTACCATATTGAACCGATGCATAGCAACTACTATCATCTGGGATCAAAATAAGACCTAAGAAGATGTTTAATACTGGCATGTACTTGTTAGTATACTGCTTTTCCTCCAAGGAAATGATGGCCAACTACTTTGTCATGTTGTTAAGGTTTTAATAATCATCAATAGTTTGGGGTTTGGCTACAAGTTTCTCAAGGCAGTCTCTGATCTAAGTCAATGGTTTTCTTGCAAGTTGTTTTTATTGATACACTGTCATGAAAAATCTATAAAGTCATGTAGTTGAAAGAAACTATTAACAAGAATTATCACCTAGACAAGATCACATCCCCAAACTTATATTGGTCTATTGCCATTACTTTTATAAGTAGAAGAAACTTAACTGTTTTCCATACCAATTAGAGGTTCCATTTGTTATAGTATTTGGAACTATGTGATAGTTCAAGTCCGAAGAATATTGTATAGTGACCTTAATAAATTGTATGAAACTGGACAATTATTATCAAAATAGGCAGCTGATGCATAAGGGTCATCATGTCTGTCAGTGCCTGTATCCAATCCATTTTGGTATGCTTGACCACAAGGACAGATGTGTTGGGTTGTATTATGTTGGTACAAAATCCCACATATTCATACCCAACTGATATGGACAGTCTACACAAAAGGTTAAGCCTTAACTTCAACTTTTGTTGGAGTTCAGTAATAGGAGAAATGGAAGCAAGAAGCTATCTGTAGGGATGTAGTTGCATATTTGGCAGATTTTATATTGTGTAAACACTCACTCAAGGTACATGGTAGATGTTTATCATGTCATGAGTCATAGTCTTTCTGAGCACAGAAAAAGACTGACTCATGAAATACTAAACATCTACCATCTATGGCATAAACTGAGCCGAAAAAGTGTCAGTATATCTAACACTCACTCAAGGGGTGACCAATATACATTGTTGGAAGAGTTTGCTTGCTGACAGCTATCATCTTTGTGACCACTTCTTGGTAATCCAGATCTGCAATTGATTGTGCAGCTACCTTTTCTTAGTTAGTTACACAGTTTCTGGGTTTACTTTCGTTATGTAACTTTTATCCAGTCCAGTGTTCTTTATGTACTGCAGTTGCCTCTAAAAGAGACTGTAGACTGATAATGTTGCACCCAAAAGAGAGATTGCCTTGTAAAAGTGCATATGAATAGATGAACTAGGACGATTCAATTGGAGTAATATTGTCAAGGAAGACCACAGCATGCATGGAAGACATGATCTGACATGCTTTAGTGGCAGGAAGAGCTCTGGCATGGCAACCACTATTATGCTGCATGTTGCTACCGTAGTCTTATTTCTCAAGTCTACTCAGGTTTTGTACATTGTTGATTTGCTTGCCTTATCAACTTTATTAAAAGTAACATTTCTGTTCACAAGAAGTAGAAGTAGTAAATGATATGATGGGTGTCTTAATTACAGCAAAGTTGTTTTAATGTAATGACCATTTGGGATTGCACTATAATTAATATGTGCAAATAATAAATACATGGACACCTAAATATTTTTTAGTATTGAGTGCTGGTGCCATCAGTGGCCTTTGTAAGTTTAAAGGCTAGTCAGCATTGCTGTGGACACATTTAAGTAGGGGGGGAATACCTGCAAATACATTTGTAAGTGTAAATTGGAGAGGAGGGATAGATATTTTGTTGCTGATAATAGAAAGAGGAACATCAACTTTGCTTTGCTTTGCAACAATGCTTTTTGTCACTTTTTGATTTTAGCCCTTAGGAATGGTTTTATTTATTTTATCAGCATTAATTTGTGGCACACTTTAAATCTGAATAGCAAGAAAGGAGAAATATATAAATATAGAGATGATTTGGGTTTACCCAAGATGAACTTAAAGTACATTTACATTTGCAATTTTGATTTGATAACATGAGATACTGAACCATAAATGGTTTGATGTGAATGGGTTTTTTTTTTTGTTACAGTGAAAGTGGAGGGTTATTGTATCTGATAGTATAATTATACTTTGTTCCTTATGCTTATTTTAAAACAGTCATTAGTGGGCTGTGGGGATGTAATGTTGCATAGCCAGAGATTTATGTGGCTCATAATGTGTGACATTACCCACTCTGTTTTTGATTGGCCATTGCCATCAAATTGGATATTAATCCTCTTTAATTAAATAGTTGATGCAATTTGATACTAAGTTGAGAAGAAGGGATGTGTAAGCAACGTTTGCCAGAGTAATGAATTCATGGTCCATATTATGGGGTTGCTGGGAGCATGGGCTATTTAACTTATAGAGTGCCCTGATCCAATCACGTGAAGTATTTCATGGGTTGAATCTGTTTCCTCATTTTGTGCCATCATATAGTAACTGGATGGGAGGCATCTTTTTACCATGATGAAATAATAACCCAGCAAGGGTCCATGCAACTGGAGGGATGGCACTGCCAATAACCTGCTACTGATCTATGAGTCAGTTGTGCTGGTTACAGTAGCCTTTTCCTCTGTAAAATTTGACCTGACCATTTCATAATCAGCAGCATTGGACCTGTTATGCAATGATTATTAGCACAGTATATGGATAATATCTGAAAACCCTCATGACAGGATTGATTGGGTAACTGCAAGTCCTTCAATAGATCAATAGAAGCTAACTAACTGGCAAGAGCAAGATGAGGATGGGAACCAGGTTAACTAGGTAGGCTACATACCATTGATTTTACATTATTGGTATATCATTACTATTGATACATCTCTCTTAGGATTTTATTCTCATAACTATTGTTTTCTTAGGAATTTCAAGTAAACTTTGTTTCACCATCTCCAGCCAACCCATCCCCACACCTTCAAAACATACACAAATTTGCACCAAGACTCTGATCCGTCGATTAAAATTTTTTGCTCTGAAAGAGTCTTTTCTCGGAAGATACTTTTCCCTACCTTTTTAACTCTATGCCTTTTTGTATCCGTCCATACCATTCTTTATGAAGGGCGTTCTATTCCCAATACATCTTTTTATTTGGAATCAAACTTGGTAAAGTATTTTTGATTACAACTTATTTAAAACCTGTTTTCCAAAATCTGCGAACTGAAGCTACGAGATGAATGCTTGTGAAAAACATGCGTACAGGTTAGCGTAAACGTATGCAGGGAGCGTCGGTCCGCTCCCCACATGTAATATTAAAGACGTTAGATTGACCAATTTTGTGTAGCTTCAGGGTGGCAGGATTAAAGTACCTTCTGAGCAATAAAATGTTCACTTTTCTGCGGGAGCACCTAACACTTCTGTGATTCCTCGAGAAGTAGGGAGATTTAAATATTTAGATCGCCCAGTCCAGAAGTTTACCCTTGGCTAGCCCTCCTCCACAACTGATGACGTAGACACAATCTCGGGGACTTAAGACTTTACCTTCTTGGTCGGGCGAAGTAATTAACAGGGGACCATTAACATTTGAACAATTAGTTGACGCCACAGTTTACCATTGCCAGGGGTGTGGGGTATTAATTAGATTACAACCCCCAGGTAAGCAGTGGGCTGTTTACTGGAACTACCGTAAATAAACAGAAAAAGCCACTAAACAGGCTAACTTAGAGATAAAAGATAGCTTGGTAGTTGCGTCCCTTACTGTGCCTCTGTGCACCTTTGGCTGCGGCCTTGCACAATCTGCCAAATTCAAGACCATGGAAGTCACGCTGAATTCGTATGCGCCACATCAGAATCGAATCGTACTTCACTCGATTGGTCTGCCACTAGGGAAAGTTTTGCTTACTCTCACCTTCATTGGGAATAATTTCGATCAAAGTTCAAACGTGCGAGTGCCTATTTCATTTTTTAATTCTTTATGAAACTTTAGAGTTGTAAAATCAGACAACACCGATTAGCTTGCTACCAGGGAGGTTCATTAACTCTTGTGAATAGCTAGCTCTTGTTCTCTTCAAATACCTGTGGTAAGCAAAGCAATCATATGAAGTAATATGAGAACTCCTTATCTATGATTATTATCATCATCTACAGCCATTGCAATTGTCATTGCAGTATCACCTCGCTTGATCATCAAGACCGGATTCAATGGACACTCCCCTCCAAAGTTTTGATAAGTGGTATAGACCTTGAAAATTGCGTTAAGCAAGGGATTCATATTGCTCAGTGTTTTCGTCGGACACTGATCACAGCAATTATCTGGAATGAAAGCAGAACAATTGCGCGCAGAAGTTGCAAGTCACGAGAAGATTAGAGTACGTTATCGCAAATAGCACCAGCACTGAGTGAAACGTTCTCGGTTGTAGTTTTAAACAATTTCTTTTTGCCGACAAAGCGCAGGTTTCCTTGTTTTCCTCAATCATTCTTATCCGTCAATCTTGCTCATAAATCGATGGCTCTGTTAATTATCTGCAAGTTAACAGCTCTGTTTTCTCAGTTAGCTATTCAGTTGGTTCACCACAGAGTGACTGAAACTCGCCCCAACAGCTTTAAGGCAGTCAGTTCTGCCACGATTGATTTACCCAGACTCGTTGCATAACTTACAGGTGCTAGCCTCGTCGGATGTAGCGCGTAGAGGCACCAATTGGAGACAGCTGATGCTAAAGCTACCGAATGCAGATTTACAATATTTTTCAGGCACTGTCTATGGGTTGATATCACCATTCGGTTTTTGGAAATATTTTAATGCGTGAGAAGTATTGTAACATGACTTGAGAAGATAAACATGGCGCAAATAGTATCGGTCGAGTTTTAGAATTGTGTGTTAGAAATTTTACAGTTAAAATGACGTTTTATTAAGACCGTTTCATGTTATATTATGGTATATTGTTTATTTCTGTTTGATGCTAAGCTTATTATCCGAGCATAAAAGCCGAGTATATCCGAAGTGCATTCTTTTTATTTCTACGGCTTTGCATGGCAGCAGTGAGATATCGATTAGCATGAAATGTACTATCAAGTCAGGATGAATTATTCAACTGGAAAATGGCGAGCAAAATCTATCTTTATTCTTGCCTTAACTGTTTTGGAAATATTGGAAGCAGCTACATTCGTGCGATTATGATAAATGCAATACAAAGGGTCTTGCGTGCAAGGTAATTCCTACCTCTTCTATCACTTCGATTATTACCGAGCTCAGTGTATACTGTCCATCCCTCTGTCTAGGTAGTGCGATCTTGTCAACCTGTTTCATGCTGAATATACTCAACGTACTTAGAGGATGCCAGTCAATTGGTTTGATCAGTCATTGTTCTGTAAATCCAGAGAGGGTTGCTCATCAACCCTATTTATTCACACTTTGAATTCGAGAAGCAAATCCAGCATCATGTTTATGCCTGAAAACAGCTGATGCGAGCAATTCGGAGATGGTAGTGCAGATCTTTTATATGGCAATATGGGTATTTCTCACTTTGCAAGGACAGTACTTTTCAGGCTAATATTAAATGCGTCCAGTGGACCAAGCAGTCGTTTAATTGAAGACATCTGACCTCTTAAAACATGAATGTAGCTTCTTACATTCTGTCACGTAACCCATTGACTACTTGACTTACGTTGACATATTCATTTTGCCAGAATGCCAACAAATAAGGAACATATAAAAATCTTTAGAAACATCTACGTCTTTATTTCTGCTTCTCTGTCTTATGCCACACCCTTTAATCTAAAATCCATACCCATGATTTACTGGCACTGCATTTTGATCTCTTTTCAGCAAACCTCCCCGTATAGTAATTATTACGTATTGGTAAGCAATAGAATATCTCGATGTACAAAATGGATGACTTTATATGCCTCAGGTAGGAGCAAGGAGAGTAGAGAGAGAGCGCGGGTGAAAGTCATCATTAAAGAGGGCGTAAACATTTTCGTAATTCCCTTAAATAGCGGAAGCATAGTCAAACATTTTTGGTACTGAATAGATGATTTAATTGTTTAACCCCGTACAATTAAGGGGCGCTGATAATGCGACGTCAAATTGGTTTACTTCCATTTTCTTCCAAACGAGGTTTTGAAAGAAGTAGCATTCCATATACGAGGAACGATCAAAATACGGCATTTTGAATGTTATAGTTTTAGTTGATAATGTGCACCTGGTGCCACATAGAAATACTTGATATAGCTCAGTGGCTGCTGTTGTGGCTTCTGACTTGTGTCTGGTGTCTTGTCTTGTGTCAGCTTTTGTCTGACACAAAACAAATTAAAACATTATACCTAAGTTGAACAGTACCGATGGTGACACGGTATTAAAACAAAACTTACCAAAACAAGACGGAATAAGAAAAGCATTCTTCACTAAGAAGCGTCTCCTTGACGACGCAAGTTGCGTGTATTAATAGCTATGTCATGATATCATCAATGTTTTCTAATGTGGAAATTTGGTTCTTGGTGGGACTGAAGCTGTCAAGATTTGTAAATATGAAGGTATGTTTGCAATAATAATGTGATGTAAGAAAGCTATACTGATAGATGTGTAATTGTGAAATATTGAAAAGTAGTCCCTCTTTAAGTTCAAATGTAAATTGCCTTTTTTTGATCGTAGCATTGCATATGGTGCAATACTTGCGACGCAAAACAATACTTCTTTAATTACAATTTAAGCGTTTCTCATCAGGATGGACATGTGATCATAAAGCCACAACTGACATTGTGCGAAATGAGTAAAATGGCAGATTCTTTTCAGCAAAGATTAGGACGGAAACGATCTCCCCAAATACATTTTAGCAGGACTCTGATTATCTGCCAATTGTCAGTTTCTGATAGTAACGGTATACTATTGACGTAGCCATAGAATACAGTAGGGAAGGACAACTGACATACTTATTTATGATTTCAATAGAGAACGATCATAATGGCAGTGTGTTGATATCTAGTTGAAGATGATTGTCGGTGATGCTGATGACTGTACCTGCATCGAATAGTTATATTTAAAGAAGTCACTTCCATGTAAGCCAACGGAGACAATTATGAATGGAACAATACATTTATTAAGTATAAATGGCTTATTTTCTATCTCACAACTGTTTTTGTTTCAGATTTACATTGGATCATTAGAGAGGGGGACTCAGTCTGTTCGTTAATGCTTTCTAACAGGTAAGTTGTTTTTTCTCCTTTAGACTGCGTCCTATGAACTTGAGTCACGCCCACGCTACTGATTCACCGCCCTCTTCTATCCGAAAAGGATAAGGTCTAGTCGATAGAAAGACTATTATTACCACATACAGAAAAAGGGATATGCATTAATGACGTCGTTAGATGTTGATTTGCAACTCCTTTCCTCCTGGTCTTGAAAAAGAATCATGTATCCTATTTAGATAACAAAGGATCACTACCCCCTATCGCTCCCATCGTGTCGACGTCATGAATATATAACCCTAAAGGGCAGCTTCTATTACGTAAGACAGAATTATCATATCAAAGCAACTGATAAAGGAAACAAATATAGTATAATGAAAGCGTTATCCTACTACTACCTTACTATATCGTCCTTTTGTTCCAAAAATCATGTAGTTTTCATGTTTTGTGCCACAAACAAACTTGTTTAAGTCAGTTTCATGTGATCTCAAATAGACGAATATAACAGAACACATACACTTAACATTACTTTGTGACACAATCTGTCTGTGATAGCTGCAGCTGTGGGCTTGGGGCACTGGGGGACATATGCAATTGATTTGACATAACATTTCTGTATACACTGAGAAATTTGAACTGTCTACTAGTTTTCCAGCTATTACATGATTCCTGAGTTAAAATTGTGCACATTATCGTGATGCTAAGTTATAACAGGCTTCCTTGATAACCCTAACATATTCTGAAGTATCCACTTTCAACCTCGCAGCTCAGTGTTTGATCTCTCTTCAGCTAAATCAAATGAACAATATTATCCAGGGCTTGTCTCAGTCCTTTGCAATTGAGAATACAACACATTTACATGTAGCATAACAGAATTAAAGAAAGTAACAATTTTTTAATTCTTAACTAATTTGATAAAATTTCTAGCTTCATGTATAGCAACACTGTCATTAGTCCAATTCTCCACTGTATAATTGTAGCATTTAAGCAGGGTATCCTTATTGGAGTATACAGTCTAAACAAGATAAGAAGAAAAACTCCATTGAGTTAGTATTGGTCTTGGAAGCTTTCGCTAGAAAAAAATAATCAAAAGCTTAAATCCTCCGAGGGGAATGCAAAAAGAATATTGTAAATCTTTGCAGGTTAGAGATAAATCATATTGCTGTTACATTACACAGGGCCTGTTGATACATCAGGTTCAACTCATGAGTATAACAATTAAAATATTGTGCCATTGAATAGTGTGCCTTGACCAAAACTTGAACACCACAAGCCCCAACTCTCAGAACTGAAATTCTATTAAAGCACTGGACAGTAAGTTTTGATTTATCTTCGGCACTTGCCACTTGGTAGTATATGTGACAAACATTCTGTAAACAATAGTGTCTGTAGTACCATCTGGAAGGGCAGAAAATTCTTTGCCACCATACCTAAACATTAACATTTTGTGCCTCATTTGACACATCTGATGTGTCATCAGACACCAAATCCAAGATGTTGGAGCCTCTGTTTTATCCCTTATCTGGTCCTTCAGGTATTGGTACATCATGTTTAAAAGTTCATTCAGGATGATTTTGATGTGCCTTTGAATTTAGTCAATTTTTCCAAATATTCCTTCAAGGCACTATCTAATGAAAAAGCAAAATCAACAAGCCCGAGAAATACTCAGGGTAGGGTTATTCGACTCTTGGATTTCATCATGCCCTCCAAGTCAAGTTCAAATGCAGCACAAACTTCACAATCTATTGTACAGATGTAGCCTGGTATCTAGTTATTACTCATAGTGTATCTTTCACCTGTATATATACATATCTCTGTACTCATCTTCGTTAATCAGAATTACTACGCTGTTACATTCTTATGATTTACGAATAGATTAGGAAAAGTACGTTCTGTCTATTCATGCGTTACAACGCGCGATACTACATCTATTAATATTGAATAATGTGCCTGTTGTAATCAACCCTCCGTGTAATATTTGATGGCCATTTAGTTTCATCCCTCACTCAATTGCTGGGTAATATTTGACTGTCCTTATAAGACAACTTTCAAACATCTTTCAACGTGAAAAACATTCTATGTATGCTCCTGGGCTTTACAAGTAAAGTGCTCCCAATCATCTATGCCCTGGATTCTTCAAGCTGGCTCAAACTCCTTAGCTGCAACTTCCAATTAATAAACTGGGAAAACAGTATGTCTTCACTGACTCAGTGCTTCCAGTTAATAAAATATAACTTTCATACTATTCACCATTTAATTTTTTTCTACACTTTATGCTTGTCATGTGAGGCATATCTCTGCCTAGGTGTTTGATTTAAAGTTCCTCCTCCACACTTGGTAACAGAATGTACACGACGTAAGATCTTAAGACTGACAACGGCATTCATAGTGATAACTAAGTTATACAGTGATTAGCCCTATAAGACGTTAGGATAGCAGTGGCCTCGGCAACGACAGACCTAATCCTTTCATGCCCCAGAAAGAAAACTTACTAGGCCATATTATTATAGGTATAAAGAACATGATCAGAGCAAAATCGGATATCTATAAGCGAAAAATTAACGAATATTGACTCACTTGTGTGAGACTTTCAAAGCACATGCATACACGTTCCTGCGAGTTGCAGTCTAGGGCTTATAGGCCTACCACTTCCACTGTCATATTGCATCGCGACAATTAGTAGCACCATAACAATGCTCATTGCCATCTGTATAAATCTGTTGGCATCCTTTGATCAGCCTGAAGTCTCCTATTCTACCAACGCTTCTTCTTATATGTAATTAGTTCCGTATCACTTTCAGTAGAGGAATGATATTCGCTGCCCCTTCATCACTTGTAAACAACGACAGACAGCAGTATGAAGGATTCTATCAGAGCAGCATCTGAGGGACACAACGTTTCCGACTTCTTTTCATTTCGTCATCACCGGAAAAAATTATCAGTTGTCGGTCGTCCAAGTGGTCGAGTAAAAGTGCGACGGATTCGTCGTAGGGAGGACCTGTTCTCCCAGTGACTTTTGTTTCCCGAATTTCATAAGAATAAAATCCTTGCGTCACCAGGAAAATGATCCCAGGTATTGAAAACAAAAGGTACACTTACGCGGTTGGGAAGAGGAGAGCCTCCCAGTATTGCAAGAATTGAAATTTTTAGAGAATGGGAAGTCACATTTATATTTGTGACTTCTGCACTAAGCAAATAACCGCTAAATGTTAAATGCCATACATAACACAGAGCACAGGGGTCCTTCAAGATTGTATGTCAACCACTGTGAAGATCTGCTGAAGCCCCCCGTGATATTCATTATGGGGTCATGATACAGATAATTAAAGGAGTTTGGTGGCAATTGCAGGGGCGACGGTGCCCACCCTGCCCCTATGGAGGAGCCGCCACTGATCTGTGAGACGTTACTTTGATACAGTAATGTTCTGCTTAGATCTGATTGGTTGTCACTTTTCCATGGGTTCTACATTTCCTCTCTGAACATATATAGCTGCGTTCACACCAAAATCGGTTCTCAAAACCGTTTTGAAGCAAAAAGGGTTTCAGTAAGGTTCAGACTGAGAACACTTTTGATGCTATCGCCCAAGACGGCGGACGAAAGCTGCAGACTAACTATGCTCGTTATCTTACTTCTTCAAGTTTACCGTCAGAGTCAGAAAATATCAAGTCGACGTTTATGATACAGACGAAAGAGGATTATTAAGTTAAAATTTTCTACGTTTTTTACACTTTTTAACCAAAACCGATCGAGGAGGCGTGCGATGTTTGCTTCGTTGTTGTCAACATTGGTTTCATCGTTGAAACCTATTTATTGATAGAAGTGTTAGGGCTGCTAACCGAGAAGATAGCTGGTGGGACTACACTTTAACCCGTCTTTGGACTGATAAGGATTCGTTGAACAATGCCCCAATTCCCCAACCTGTCTTTCTCCTTTTCATAATCAACCTTTCAGGGCCTTTATTTTGCTTCTCTGGTATCCTCTCCCATACATTTCATCAGATATATTGTCGAAAACCTTCTTATTTCGTTTTACTCCTTCAAGTTGCACTTGCACATGGCCATCACCCCAAATACCTAACAATGTACGGACCTCTGAATGTGTTCAGATCATGCCATGTTTCACTGCTCGATACCATTTTTTCAAATTGAAATGTATCACGACTTTAAAGCTTAGTTTCTTACTTGGATGAAAATGGATCAAAAGAATTGCCGAAATTTTATTTCTCATTTTAGGAGGAAAGTTGTGCAATTTATTGGCCTCCTCTTTACAATTTATTTACAACTTTCTGGGAATTCTGAATTTCAGGGAAACGTCTAAAATTGAGGGCCTCAATGGCCAAGATATAATTTATGCAAATTGTTTCTCTGTCTTTAAACCGTTTTGGAACCTACTCCTTAACCGTTCTGAAAACGGTTATAAAAAGTCTTGCTCAGTCTGAACCGACTTGAACTTTGGAACCGCACTCAAGACCGTTTTAAGCTTTGGTGTGTACGCAGCTTGGAAAGGAAGGCTTTGTAATGAAATGAGTAGAAATTATGTCTTGGATATTTTATTTGGAAAGACTTAATTAGTAAATCTGTGACAAGTGGTTGCTCTCCTACGTGGGTCCTGAGTTCCTGGGTAGCGCATGCCTCAAAGCTCCATGGACACAAGTAAAAAGTTTGCAGATCAACTCTATTTGGCTTGGTTTTGCTCTGGATTCCAAGGTTCTTCTGTGAGGGGGAAGCAATATAAATGCTACTAGCTTTCTAGGCTACGCTCGAAATCGAGTATGCCACCAAACAAATTTTCTAGGTATTTCTCACTGGGACGCGAAAGAATCTTTAGTACCTTTGAACCGAAAAGGCTTTACATCTAGCTCAATTCCATCTACCGAACCATTGTTATGATATCACTTGATAGCTACGAGATACTCAGAAAAGAGTTGTTGTCAAGTGAATGATGACCCTGAAACGAATGTACGATGTGTAAACTGAGTAATTTTTATGCTAGGTAAGTTCTCGACAGAGTACGTATTCACGAACGTATTATATCACCGATTACAAATAGACCATCATAAAATAATCCAAAATAAAGTTAGAGAAAATTTAGATATAGAGAGAAGGACCCCAGTAAAAATATCAGGCAATGGACCTCCTGCTGCTGTCCCAGTCTCCTATTCATGGTCAAATTTTTACTAAATTAGCAGTGTGGAGGCACGTGAGGATAACACCAGGGGAAGTATTAAGGCTGTTTCCATAAGACTCCTTTCCCCCTCCTTCCTTATTGTGCTGTAAGGTACAATTGTCTGGTGTGTATTTACTACAATAATTTTATAGTTTGGGTGGCGAAACTAGTTACATGTGCATAGAATGGGGATTGGCACACGTCGACTCATACTCATGTAGTCTGCTCTTTTCATTTGATGAATCACATTTTATTTCTAGGGATTATAAAGTTGTTCAGTGTTAAAAGAGATTGACTAAGTAGGGTAGAAATAAGCATTATGTTTTCCACACAATATTAGAGTATCATTTGCAAAACGAAAAATGCTGGAGCAAAGCAGCAATTGCTTGAGCTCTCCTGAGAAATAGATTTATAAAAAGTGAACAACAAAAATTTACAGAGTGAAATATATATATATGTTTCAAGATGTTGACTGCCTTTGACTTATTTTGGGTCGTGTCTTGTTTTTTATATGTAGGTAGGTTTTAATTGTAAAACTAATAGTTGAATTGTACAATTTGGTAGAGTTGCCTGTGAAGCCATTCGAAACAACTATTGGAGTTGTCACTACAAAAGTAATAATGATGACGACGATTTTTACCTTTACTACGAATTTGGGTTGATAAGACAAGTTTTTGCAAATTTCCTGCATCTCTATTTGTCATCAGGTTTATACTACAATAAAAACTTTGAAGTAAGTGTGAAGAAAACGGCTGCATTTCTTGATAACGTTCTCCGAAAAGTATTCACCATATCTTCCATAGAAACAGATGTGTTCCCCGTTCAATAACTCACCATCTAGAAATAAATTTCCTATACATTTCAATTACTAATATCTAGTTGTAATTGTTTCATTGTTAAGTCAAAATATGAAAAACGATGCTTACCGGTAACGGATGAACAGTTTTCATGATTAGCCACACCATTTCAGAGTACGCCACCCGGAGAATGTGTTTCTCTAAACGTCTCACTGCGTAATAAATACCTTTAAACGTAATGTCTGTGAAATGCTGGTTATTATTTGAGAGTTTTAAGAAAAGCAGGGGAACTTACTGTAAGAGGCGTGTATCCACCACTCGCTTGTTTCTTCCCCAGTCGCTGGAGCGCAGTATTTTGGTGGCGCAGTTGGTGAGTTGGATTCAACTTTGGAAACAAAGAAAAAAATAAACAATGTGAAAAGAGGATACTCGAAGAAATATAGTCGTTACTGAAATAGGTGTAGAGGGGTAATAATATACATTTTAAAATTAAATGATAAAATTGACAAAGAATTTAACCAACGTACTGGATCCTACTCAAGTATGTAACACTTGTATCCCCACTAATCAAAAGCAGGAAGTTTTGAACCTTTTTATCAATGTGATCCCATTGTGCTACATCGACGTTTAATGCTGACTTTTAAATAGGATACTCAGATTGTTTACAAGGTAACAGGTTAATTGCATGTTTTAAATTCCCTCGTTCGGATAAAGATGGAGATTTAAGACATGTTATATTAGAGTTGTTTTAAGATGATAAATTGGCAACCCCCAGGCATAATAGCCATATTCTAAAGGACCAGAATGGCTTCTCATTAATTGTAACAGTTTACCAACAACTTACTCCTGTGAACACGTAACGAAGTGGATGTGTTATACTCTCTAGAAAATCAAAGTATTTTGATGACCAAACGAAGACAAATTTTGGTATTTAATAGAATGAAACTGATGTATAATTGATCTAGCATTAATTAAACGTTGTGGTGTATTCTCTACATCTCTATAACTCTGAAGATCTTTCGATACCCTGTTTTACTATTTTTCCGCTTTGACATCATCCTACCCATTGACAGTAGCCGTCTCGATTTTTGTCTTACAACTTGCAGTTCTGCAACAGAGGACACCATTTATTCCAAGAGAAAACAATAAAAGGTGAGGCATATTTTCACCACTGTACTTATCATTCCTCACAATATTCATCTCTTATTTGTTTTCTGCTTCTGAGGGACTATCGAGAGACTGACGGAGAACAGTTAAGTGACTGAAAACGTTGCTCATACCTTTACAGATACAATGTTCATTTAGATTTCAAACCCATTTGAATAACTTTTCGCTCCTGTATTTTGGGGCTACAAACCATTTTTAAGTCACATCAACAATTTTTCTTTTGGATGCGACGATGAAATGTTCTTGATTTTAAATCATGCCAACCAATTATCCATACACCGTCAACTGTCCAGATTTTACTATTAACCAGAGGCTATAATTCACTTTTTTATAAAGTAGACGTGTTTCCAGAGTTGCCCCCGCTTCTTATGGAATGATTATCTCTATCATTTATCTGAAATATCCAGACATCTTGAGCTTGAAAATGACATTTCAGGTATATCGTGATTCCATTAGTTGTAATGAAAAGATTCAATAATTGGTTGGTAGTTAATGAAAATGGCAGCCCGCGCATGCGTGCTTCATATCTAAACTACAACAATGAAGTCTTAAATGCGCTTCAAATTTATGGCTCATTAAATAAAGTACCAATTGCCGTATGTTTGATATTTGGTGATGTCATTGAATGTAGTGTACTATGTTGCTACTCACTGATCCGTGAAAATATTTTTAAAAATCTCCATGTAAAATTTAATCAATGGACATTTTATATTTCATTGGAATACAAATAGTAAAGCACTCCAAAAAAGTGAATGAACATTGAACTTTATTATGAATGCATTTTGAATTTAGTTCTATACAGGTGTCTTAGTATTTAAAACGCCATTCCCTTGCTCATTTCACAGTGTCAAACTGATGGCATGAAACTGAGGCTTTATGAAACTGAGGCTTTATGAAACTGAAAACGATTTCCCTGTTATTAAGTTCTCCCCAAAAGTGTAACAAGTATTAAACCTTAATCAGTACTCGTAGAAAGTTGCACAGTTGCACTGTGAGTTGACAGGCCACAACATTTCCTTTATTAATATCGATCTTTTCTTACTGCCCTGACATCATTTAATGAATTTGCCGAAATTGTTCTAAAACTAAATGCAACATTGTTTAGTAGAATGTGTAAAAGGAGGAAATTCCTGATTTTCAAAGATTGGTTAAGAGAAGCCATAGGTGCAATCAGATGTCAAGAAGTTCGAAAAAGAGAAAGATCACTTTCCTGCTTCATACAACAGTAAGAGATTTTCGGTTTTGTCTTCAACGGCCTATTCTCAAAGCAGTATTTATCACGATGTTCAGTGATAGTACACAAACTTTAGAGATCTGTGGTTGGCTCTGCATCTTCTGCTAACCCTTAGTCATTTGTTCCTAACCATTTACTCGTCCAAGTCAAATGGATGATATGGATAATTGGGAGCAATTGTTTAAATGTTGAATCGTTTATAAAAGAGTGTTGGCGTAACATAATTTTTTGTACTTTCATCGACAGGAATGAACCAAGTAGACTGTTGTCTTCAGAAAGTGTGGAGGATTTGTAGCAAGTATTATGTGGAGGATGACGGAAATTAGAGAGCGGGTTGTGCGAGCATCGAATACCATAGCTGCGAATTGCGACAAAGACGATGGCATATGCTACGAATATGTACTCTTCAACTCAGGGTGACACTCGACTTTTCTTAATATACCAAGAACCTGACAGAAATCTAAAGCTAGCGCATCGAAGAAACATTAGTACCATCATCTGGCCATACGACATATTGTGGTCCTCGATGGCCCTGAATCCATTCTACGTATGTCGATCACATACTTTCTCTGCTATGATGTTGCGTACACACCGCGTCCTGATGCTGTTGATTTTTTTCATCTGGGTCAATTATGGCTGCAGCTTCTTCATGTTGGATGCAGTTGTTAACGCAACACTTGAAACGAAGTACCATCCACCAAGGGCAGTAACTAATGTTAGCTTAAGTATGAAGACTAGTACGTGTTCTATTCGTTGCAATGGCAGTTTAAGAATGGCATACATCTTGCTGACTTCTGATGTAATGTGTTAAGATCAGTAGTCGACTTAATCAGTAATATTTCATTCCAATGGGCCATTCAAGAAATGTAATAGGCGCCAAATCCATCTTAAGAAACCGATGGACGATGTGGGTCCTCAATGGGACAAACTGCTTTCAGTAGGCCTAGCTTTTATGTCATGAATTTAATTATACGTTTCACTTTATTCTCAAAGATATCATACTATAGCTCGTGCATTATTTAAACGTGAATAGACCCTAGGCCAAAACCTTTTAATGTTTAAATAGATTGTTGGTACAGCAGAATTTAAACATAGAAAGAGATATGGCGTATTTCATTTTTTGTCGAAGCTTTTCGATCGATCCTCGTCAGGACAATTACATCGATACTATAAAATTACAAACAAGCAAGGCTATATAGCATACATGTACTTTAAGCCCCATATTAGTTTGCAATGAGAATTAGTCATTCAAAAGGTAGCATGTCGAGTTTGTGACCAATATCCAGGTTTTCTATATGATAAAACTCGTCCTCTTTTATTATTTCTTTTCTACCAATTATGATTCGACGTTCTGATAAGAAAAACATGTAAACAAATCATTCAGTTCAAATATCACCAGTTGTATTTTTTAAAGTTTTATCTGGCTCATGCATTTGTCTGTCTCCTTTTTAATCTTGCATCCCGCGAGCGAATTGCATGATGAGTATTGGACTCTGAGCAAGAATATCCCCAGAGCGCAAACAACAATATAACTTGTTTATTTTCAGCTACAACTTCTATTTCTCGTTTATGAGATTGGTAGCACTCAACTGTACCTAGCTTACGTGCACTATGTCATCGTTTAGGATCAACTCTTAGCACCAAGCTGTTATCTTATGTCCCAGTCAATGCTGTCTATAGGGAGGCACTGAAAACTTTCATTGTCTAAGGGCCTCAAAAGGACACTGTAAGAGTTGAAGGGCTTAATAATTCATCGGGCATCATTGAAAAATGTTTTAGGACAGCCTTAAAGATGCCATCGCCATTTTTACCCTGGGGCCCTCGCTGACTTTTCTAGTAAAAGAGGTAGTTCCTATTAGAAATGATATGGCTGTTCCTAGTTTGTACTCATGCAAAGCAAGTTATCCTTGTTCTACTATGGAAGGAAGTTAGTGTGCTATTATTCGATTTGAAACAAGTTAAATCTACCTTAATGTTTATTAAATTATATCATGATTAAGGCGCAAAGCTCTCAATACCAAAACAACTTATTCAACCATCTCGAAAAAAGAGAAGGTAAGCTCTGCGGTCCAGGAAAGTTGATCTTGATCCCGTGTCATATGTAAAGTAGTTACGAGGGCCTGTACGAAGCAGAGATGCGTACACCTCAAGCAAATGACAACCCTGAATAGCAGAGTAATAAGACATATGATATGTTGGTTGCCCCGAAAAGTCTCTCTTTTTGATGCCGTAGCAAAGTAGACAGTAGGAAATTACCACAAAGGGCATGCAGGGTAATGGCGCAATAAGGTTAGGGCACCCGAAGTACTTACTCTCTAGGGACAAAAAGTGCTCCCCTATCTACTTCAACAGATAAGTTCACCAGATACAAAGTGTACCATGCTAATAGGAGGAGTGCACCATCCCCACAAGCAGAATCGGTTGATTACAACAATGCTGGAAAGCATTGTAATCTAGTTGTGAAGATGATCACAAGTGTATTAAACACTTCCAGGAAGAGACCTCCCAAAAAGTCCATATATTGCATGAATTCCCTATAATTAAATAAGCGTACTCTATTCAGAGAGCATTTCCTTATGTTATTGAGGGGGAATAATGAATGCTTTCTCCTTTTGAGAGGGGATAATAAATGCGACAAAATTGAAAATTAATATCGAATTTCAAAAGGGTGCTTTGAGGGGCACACCATTTTATCTTTTTAAAAGACTAAATGAATTCCTTTCGACAAAGTAACAAGTTTCCCAATTGGAAACCTGGAACCTAAGGGTCATCCGAAATTACAGATAATGGTGACCGCGCAGCAAGTAAGCCTCACTTGTCTCCCTACGATTTACCGTCAATGAGATCTGATAATCTACAACACTTCAATGTTACTAAAAGTATCACCTTCGTCCAAAAATCAGAACAACAACAATCACTTCTGGCATGCTCTGACTGATCACATTTTATAAGATTCAAACCTTTATAGTAAATATCTATTAAGAAATGAAAAAATACTAGTGGCACAGCCCCACAGTCTCGCTGAATGCCTTTATCACTGTTTAATTCTAAAAGGCTATGTAAGTAACTAAATTAATAAAAGGCTAAATTTGCATCCGATATAGCGCGAGCAACTAACATTCAAAATATTATTTGAGTATTAACGAGCAACGAGCAAGGACATTATACCCATCTCACTCAAATACTCACTCATTTAACTAAATCTATTTTATCTATTTATAGATATGATTATATATATGCTTATTTATATTCATATATGCATCAAAAATAAAAAAGGATGAAGAATCTTGTCTAAGTACGCCACCCCCGAAGAATTCCACCCTAAGCTAATTTGTGCTTCAGGAAAATACGATTATTTGATTTTAATCTTCTCTTCCCGCTTTAAAACTTTCCTCTTTGTCTATTTGTGTTCATTTCCATACGTCAGCCACTGTGGCTTGCTATTTGTCAGTCCCCTCCTCAATTCGGTGGCTAACTAGCCCATTCAGACCCCATCTCCTCCACTCCCTCTCCCTATCACTCACGCCTTTACCTCAGTTTACTACTTTGTCATATTTGTGGTCTTACCAGAGAACAATGCGCATGTCCAGTGGCTCATGTTGTATTCGATTCTGTACATCGATTCGACCCATTACTGCGACACAGGTGATCAATTTTGGAAGGTTTTCCAGAGTTCACTCGAGGTACACCTTGGATTTTGGCCAAAATCAGGTCTCCTTGTCGCAGTAATGGGTCGAATCGACGTACAACGCTCGAATTCAACAGGCTCAGACACTAACAAAGACCTCTCTTTTCCTTTGTTATAGAAAATGAGAATTTCGTGACTTCGTCCCATTGAAACAAAAGAAATACCCGCATGCAGGAATGGGCGAGAATGTCAAATTGCTTTCTACAGATTCAGCACAATTTCTGTCATTTGATTCATCAATTAGACTAGCTTTGCTGTGCACTGATCTTATATAAAGTCAAAACAGGCAAAACAGCGTTACTAACTGCAGACACAAGTTTTCGTATCCTCAAATGAACTGAAAGCGCAGATCACCAGTGATTTATTTATGCCCCCTATTAAGACGTTTAAGGACAGGTACCACGCTGCACGAAAAAGTGTAGAAAGGCAAAAGGGGCTGCTGAAATGAACGCAGGAGACAGCCCCAACATCTTTCAGCTGTATTTGTGATGTGCCTTCGGATACAAGTCATTTTTTGTTTTCTTCATTAGGCTAAATTTTACAAAGATGAGAAGGTGCTGCAATGGAAAACATTTTGATTTTGTTGACTTGAAAACGAGCAATTGTCTACTATATATGTAGTTTCCCCCTACCGTTTACTCAAGCCTACCAACTTATTCTTTTGTACGTGACTTTCCAGGCTGGAAGTTAATTCCAGCCTACCCTATTAAGGTTTATTGTAGACTACCCATCTATTCCAGACTGGAGAGTAACTTTCACATTTTCGCTCACTCAAATCATCAGATCACAATTAGCCTCAAACCTTAATAAAAGAGGTTAAAGAAGTGAAATAAAAAGAAGGAAAGTAAAAGAGAAGTAAGTGATCACCTGTCAATTCCATCCATGATCTCCTTGTATCAAATTATCTATGTAATAAAAGCCAACTTCCGGCTTATCTAATCAATCAACTTATTTACTGGCAAAGCCATACCTTTATCAACGTTAGCACTTGATTTATGTTATAGTGAGGGTCTACCTTATACGATCTCTTAAATAGATGAAGACTACCATGCCCTGTCATGACAAATATCGAATAGAAGTAAATGGAGTCTTCCAGGAGAAACAAATGCGTGTGATTCTTTAAAACCCACCAAAGAGATGTTTTTTGAATCTGCAGATTTTTATTAGCTATGGATTCGTTTTCCTCTTTCATTTTTCAGCGTAATATAATCGGCGTGTGGTGCTTATAATGGCTTGTTATATCTCATATGTAGGACCACTATTGAAACAAGGAGATTACGACCTATTAATGTGTTCCATGTCATTTTAAAATTAGATATGTTTTTTTACTAGCACTAGGTTTAAATTAAGATGACTTGGTGGTCCCTACTGTCAATTTATAGCTTGTTGAATTTAATGTAAGGTTTAAGGATGCCTTTGTTGTAACTTTCGTTTTTCTTCATATACTAAGTACATCCATCCATCCATACATGCATACACCCTATAAATACATACATGTATACATACGTACACGACTATACCCTATAAATACATACGTACATGCGTAGAAACAGACACTAAAAGATGAAATTTGGAAATTCAATGCTCCAAGCTACTCCAAATCTCATCTTGTAATGTCTCTTTTTTTCTATACTGCCCTGCATTTATGCATCGAGCACCCTCGTATCTTCAGATAATCGTCCTGATTACAGTTGCATACTTGCATAATACATAAATACATACACACATGCATACATCCTATAAATACACCTATGCATACACCCTATAAAAACATACATATATATATACATATACCCCATAAATACATAGGTACATGCATAGAAAGAGACACTATACTCAATACTCAGCGTGCTTCAATGTTGCACGTTCAATGTCCTGTTCCTTAAACCTTCTCCATCTTTCCTTCAAAGAGCGCTTCCTGTCCACTCTGTCTTTTGCGCATTCATGCCAATTTCGAACATCTATCCCCAGGGATTTCAGATTGCTCTTAACACAGTCTTGTGCGCGGGACGTTTCCATGTACATGTTCACTGGAAAACAATTGATTAGGAAGCCTGTGGTCTTGCATGCAAACTACACGTCCTGCCCAGCGCATCTGATTGTTGGGTATCATCGCTTCAATACTTGAGCACATACATACATATGTACATAAATACATGTATACATATGTGACCCGGTCATTAGACTTCGAAAATTGTATACATCAGTAATATAAGGACGATAAGCGGTAACCCCCCAGAACATGGGCATATAGTAATTATCCGTAGTTTGCAGTTAACAACACATCTAAGTTTATTATTATTGTTAGCTTACCTAAGCTAAGTATATTGACCTTTGAGCAAGGTATTATTGTTTGTATGGTATGGTCATCACGAGAGAGGCATACAGGCCTTGT
>JAAAKL020003349.1:0-23395 GCA_010016065.2 Carybdea cf. marsupialis auct. non (Linnaeus, 1758)
CACTGACCCCCCACCCCCACCCCCAGTGAAGCATTTATGGGCCTGTATGGGCTATACAACAGTAGCCTACAAGTGTGGACCGTTACTAGATAGGATGGTAGGCAAGATAGCAAGAACAGCTATCCTGGTATCAGAAAAGTCGCATTTGATTACAATTTTAAACGAGTAGGCCTACTTTTCTATTCTTCATATAGGGTCTCTAGATTTAAATTGTCTCAAAAAAGAAAGTAGCATACAAATCAAAGAGGCTATCTGTTTCTATATCAGTTCAAAAAAATGGTGTTGAACAAAATAAGGGATGATCATGGAATATTCACTTTCAATCGAAAACATAGGAAAGAGCTGGTGCTTTAAAGAACACTCTTAAACGTTGTCTGATTGGACAGGCTTAGCCGCTGGTCAGATTCAGGAGAATCGTGGTCTCCCAGGTTCCTACGCCGCCGGTCCTACAACCAACTGATAGACTTATGAACAGGAATCAAATCAATTTGTTAAGGAGAGATTGGACCCCAACCATGTAAAAGCAACGAGTATATGAGTGACCACTTAAAAATGACTCAGCACAGCATCGCTATTCCCTATACCTATCATTACAGCAGCTATCCAAAAGAAGGTACATGCGACATAAGCATATATACATTGTAGACCCTGGGAAAGTAAGAAGGGAGTACAAAAATTACTCACAAACCACACCCTGATTAAAAAATCTCCTTATCTGGTACATTTCCTTGGAAAATAATTTTTGCGACAATTACGACATTTTTTAAGGAAGAAGAGAGGTAACTTTCGCAACCTTTGATTCAATAATTGTAATTGATAATGGACTGGAATAAGGGAAGTTACGTTTCCGGGTCAAATCCGACAAAATGCAAAACAAAAGTTGAAGATAATGTCACTTACTTCTGCGTCAGGATTGTGTGAGCAATGCAAGATGGTGCAAATACAGCACTAAAAGAAATAAATGTAGAGAACGTTCGCTTAACAAAGATGTTTTAACCGTCTACATGACCAAGAAGAAGACTCAGCCGGAGCCAGGTCAGGTTACCTTCCGTTGAATTCTATCTATCGTAATTATGTGCCAAATGATCATCGCTGTGTCTAATAAGGTTGAACTTCATGATAACTTTCTCTAACATCAGAAACAAGAAGCTAAGACCATCCAAATATGATTAATCAGATGTAAGGTCACTAATTGTGGCATTAATGGTCAATGTAACCTCGGGTCATCTATTAGCCAAACTTAGCTGTCAAAACACGAGTCCGAAAGATCCGACTCCTCTCATGAGCCATCAGACGGACTTTCGTTGTTGCTGCTACTACTTGTGGTTGTGGCTGCCTCAATTTTCGGTACTAGAACAGGTTCTAAAGTGGTCTCTGTTGGGGTAGGTGTAGATCTTTCATTCGATTTTGGTTCATCTACGCGCTCTACCGTTATACGATTTACTGTCAGGAGATCGATGACAAGTGCAAAATCAGTTCCTCCAAATAAATAAAAAATACAAAAACACATGTCATTAAAAAAAGATTAGATCATCTTACGTGACTTTGGACAAAGCTAAGGATTTTCGAAGCCGTTGTCCTAATTGCATAACGTAATTTCCCATTTTTTCTTGATCTATCTGCAGCCGTTGATGGGGATGTGCTAGGAGAACTCTGTTATCTCCCATAATTTGAGCGGTGTCGTATAGCCACTGAAATACGAAGACGGGTCCTGAAATGAAAAGAGAGGATATCCAACTCATCGAATGTACATTGAATAAAACGAATAACATCCCTGTCTAACAGGAGTGCACACGGAGCACAGTATACACCTTCCTCAGGAGTAACTATCAGCACGCTCCACCAATACTTTATATTTCCCTTGTTCTCTATGTTTTTGCTGTTAAACTTTTAAATAAAAACATGTGTTCTACACATTTTTGGTCCCTGTAAAGTGCGCCAAATGTAATTTGCATATTGCCTTTACAGCAGACTATCATTTAATTGTTTATGAGTTCCATGTTGACTTATGTAGAGAAGATTGATAGCTAAGAAGATGTTATGTGATCTGGTAAATATGTACACCAAAATAACACACTCCCAACAGTAAAACTGCACGAAATAGCGAAAACTTTTCGCTATTTTGTTCAGTTTTATTGTTTTGTGCCACCAGCAAACTATCTGAATACCAACAGTCTGTGTGTATACAAGATGTTACATTATCGATGTATCGGCCCCAGATGAAGATGAAAGAATCACTGAACCGTCCACCTTGGAAACACTACGCGCATGAAGAGTAAGGAGCAGCTATACTATACATTGAGGTCAAAAGTAAATTTGTCACGCAAGAAGGTGAGAAATGTCGCTAATACAAAATATAAGAATAACTAAAATCCATTCACAAGAATTAATGCAAAAGAAATATTTATTGGTAGCTTTGCCGTTGCATTTTCTGAATCAGTTTGCTAGATGTGTGCCTTTAGAATTTGTTCATTGTATCCTGCAGGTTGTCAATACTCTTGCTCCTTATAACTGATGAGTGACAGAAATTGAAAATGGCAATCAACTACCATGGACAGTCGACTTTTGACAGCGTAGTCAAGGTAGGTGGCCGTGATACATAGTTATTCCTGTTGTTTGTTTAGAACTGTTTTTCGCGCGCACAATGTGGTCTACAAATTGATTTCTTTTTGTTGTTGTTGTTGTCGTCGTCTGAGATTTGCAGACTTCAATGAACTACAATGTAAATTGCTAATTATGCCGTGTCATATGGGATTATGCAAGGAAGGGTGTCTCCCATTCCGTAAAATGCAGTTTATCAACTTATTGACGCATGCAAAACATGAGAATTTACTCATCTAGTGAAGAGCTATGTATACAATTTTTATATTTAATTTTACTTCACCCATTTACATCTACATGACTTGACAATTGTCCGCAAAGTGTAAAGAGCGTTATGACGGGAAGTAATCATGTCTTGTGTCTCGTTGAAACTATCGGGTGAAGGAAGCGTTGAATCTTTTCCAATAAAGCCTGGTAACATGAATGTTTATAACATGACGATAATCATCTTAAGTAATTTAACAAATTACTTACTTCTGATGGTTGGATAAACCTCGTTTCCAAAATAACAAAGGTACTTCTCATCTGCCTTCTTTGTAGCCGCACATGCAGATGGAATAACTGACCTCCAATACCTGAGAACAAATCAAGCATTTGAGTCATGGAAGTATGGAAGCATGGAAGCATGACAAAGAGATCGTAATGGCACTGAAAAAAATACCAACTTACATACCAAAACAGAGGCAGTGGAAGGGGAAGCTACATTTATCACCAACAAATTTTAATTGATCAATGTTTAACAATATAAAACAAATGTGGTCCAATAGAAATAGAATTTTAATACCTAAGGGCATAGCCAGAGTTTTCCAAAGGGGGCGGGTACAATAAGGAATGAATAGAATAGGCAATATATTTCAACTATTGGGCACTGACATAGCTAGATACATTTTGTGCTCCAACAATGTTTCGTTTTTGTTCATTACAGTACACAAAGCTGTAATCTGCCTCCTCGTCTTCATCAGTATCATTACTTTTGGGGACATGTTTTCGCCTCCACCCTCCTTTTACCATGCTCCTCATACATTCATACCAGCATACCTCTAGTTTTTGTAATTGTAACCTATTATTTTCTGGCAAAATAACATGTTTCCCTTTTATATTGCTTCACTTTCCACTCACAATCACATTTTCCGTCTAGTTTTAACATTTAATCCTTGTTACACCTATACTAATTCCCATATTCCCAGTAGCAACACTTCATGTTCTATTGCTTCAAGAGAAGTGCTGCAGCATGCACTGCAGCGTTTCTATTAAACTGCAAGAACACCTTTAGGAGGTAAAAGCCAAGGTAATCCCATACTCTGATGCAAAGCGTAGGGGCTGCGATGTGGCGGAGAATGTTAAGTCCTAAGGCACAGCATGGTGAAGTTAGATGGCCAGTTCTTTTCTCCGCGGCCTCCATCCTTCCCCAGCTAATACCAGGTACCCATTTCCCTTATGGATCCACAGTGGGAGTTTCCAAATTGACAGCCGAAAGTGAATTGAAATAACCAACCCTTTGCTTGCTAGTCTAGCTCTCTACCGACACAACTATCTCGCCTCCAGGACCATAAACTTTCTGCCTTTAAGAAATCTCCAGGAAAAGCAACTACTTAATACAATAATCTAATCTGCAAAATGATGTACAAGTTATACAATATACTGTGGGCAGTGTCCGGCAAAGAGCTGAACAAAAATTTTGTTGCTTAATGCAGCTTGAAAGTTATAACCTATTTTCAGCCAGTTTCATAGAATGCCAAACTTTGCAGTAACTAAACATGCTGCGTTAGAAGACGACTCGTAAATGTGGATACACGTTTCACTTTTGGACAAAAAAGGTGGCCCGCATCGTGCCACCACAACAACACAGTTCCTATAACCACTGATGAGATACAACACCCGTGTTCTTGTTGTGCCATAATTATGAGATCACGCTGTCGTGCCGTGAAGAACAGATATATGGGTTGCATATCCAGCTTTCCGTACCATCTGCAGAGGAATATTTGGGCAAGGCTTCCATATATATCGTTATCAAGGGCTGTAGGGGCCAAAATCTCAATTATGTCTTTACATTGGGGCAATCTAACAAGATTTGATTTTGAAAGGGTGCGGGTCAAAATTTAAGAAAGTCCAACCTCGCTTCTTCTTAAGTGCACGTGCAAATATGTTTTACAACTTACATATATCAAACCAGAGTTTTCTTAATCAGTACACTTAAGGACCGTAGTTGTGACTCTCCAGGGGATGTGTGTGTGTTGGGGGGGAGGGGGACGCGCGAATGTTTAAATGCATAAAATCTATCCAGTGCATTTATACGTGACAAAACTTTGATAATGACTGGGGGAGCACGTGTACCCTGATCCCAACGGTTGTTACACGTCTGCAGTATTAACAAGAAAATGTTTATTTCTCTGCTATTATAAGATCTAAATTGCTATCCAAACACATAAATCATAATTAGATGTATAGTACTCACTTGACGCCTGCTCTGATGCTGTCTGTGGAAGTTGAACAGCCTCCGTCTTTAAGGGTGCATCTGTGTTTACCCCTCTTTAAAGGAGTATCGAGAAACCAACCAGAGTCTACCAAGCCTCTTACTTTGGCTGTTGAACCACGACTCTCAAGTTTATCTCCAATTCTGTCAAGGTTAAGTAGGACTCCCGTGCCACCAGCACTAAGAATGATACAAATACATTTATCAATCAGGTAGGTTGATTGAGGAAGGTACAAGGAAGGAGTGAGATACTGTAGAATGGGCGTGCATAATGCATGAACCTAATGGTCTTGGCCAAAACTAAAAGTGAAAATGGAAGTCCGTTTACATATTTCGATGATCTTATCATACGTTCTTACTCCCTGACGTTAGTCCAGGAGTGAAAAATAATTGATGAGAATGATACGGGGAGGTGAAGCGGAGGTTAGGATAATAACAAATACAGTATACTGTATACAAACAAGATATAACATTAAGGATCGACTGCCTACCTGCTTCCTGCAAGAAGCAAAAGTTCTGCTTCCAAAAGGCCCTCCTTTAGTAACTCTTCGATCACTTCTTCAAGTATAATTGCACCGAGAAATGAAAACCGTCCTAAGAAGTATATGAAAAAGGGGCTATTAGAGATTGGAATTACTGTTGGCAGTGGATGTTTGTCACTCTCGTCTAGAGCATCAGTTCAAAGCTGAATATAAAGAGGAGGGTTAAGGGGGAAGAACTAGCAAATAACTATAAAATGAAATTACCAAAAGGTAGGAATGATTGCTGATAAACAAAACTACATTCTCGTTTGGGCCTTTTTTAGGTTTCTTCCAATTTTAAGGAAAATTTAAATGTGTGGACAATGGTAAAGAGGGGAAGTGGGCATCGGGTGCTATCTTCTCTCGGTCCTTATTCTAGTGCTCCTGACAAGAAACTATGGTGATCTATCAAGGAAATTTGGCTTCAAAGTTTGGCTTCACTCCTCAAACTACTGCCAATCTCAATTTAATTGTATAATTGACAGTGCAGAGGTGGTGAGATAATGAACTCTTAGGGTTTGTAGGTGAGCACTTATTGTGATCTCAGTCTGTAATGAGCATTAACTCTGCTAAAAGAGTACCCATTAAGTTAACAGAAGAAAGACAACAGGAAGGAGTACCTCCAGTATCTTGTCTTGATGAATTTCCAGTCCATATGTCGCTGGAACAATATCGTAAAAACCTAAAACAGACATAATTACAATAATTATAAATGGCATTCAAAGTAATAGGGTGCGTTTGATATAAAAAAGTGGGCAATAATACATGAACAAAAAATGTTGATAGAAAAGAGAAACGAGTTATGAGAAATTGCACACTTTGTAAAATACAAATGATACTGTTATAGTTCAAACACAATCAAGTGCCTCAAGCTCCTGCTTTGAGAACCTTCACAAGAGGAACAGGTCTACACTAGGGCAACCCTTTTATTCCAAAAGAGTGATTTGTAACTACTTACACGTGATTTGCATTCCACCAGGTTGGATTCTTCTTCCGGTCTGGTGAAAGTATCCCGTCCCCTAAAATCAAGATTGAAAATTATTGCCTATTTAGTGAGGAGTGAAAGTTTATGAGCAATGATACGAGTACCTGTTCAGATTTCTATTTATTGTTGCCGTACCATATACCGTACCCTTTCCCAAGGTGAAAATTCCTTAACGTTTCCCTCTTTGATAAAGGAAATCTAAGTCTCTCGAGCGTTTTCCAATGGTGTAATGGGAACGTATAGATCCGAAAAAGATTAACGTAGTTTGAAACCGAAATGTTTTACTCAATATCTTGAAATTTGACAACATGAACTGAAACCTAACAGGGATTATGCCAACCGTCTTTTTCTTACATTGTGCGACACATTGCTGTCCTCCGAAATTTAGTAAGCAATTTATTGCAGGCGACACTCAACAGTACCAGCAAAATACGAAGCTGGTACAAATGAAGGTACTGGAAGGTACAAAAGAAGGTACTGGAAGGTACAAAAGAAGGTACTGGAAGGTAAAAAAGAATCAATACCATCATGCTATGCAGAGATACCTTACAAAGGCCGATGACGATGATCCGTGTATCATTTCAAAATAAAAATTTGGTACTTACGTCGATGAAACACCCCCTTCCCCCTTCCCCCGCAATGGAGGTATTTGAGTCACTTAGTAGCTTCTTTTAGCTTCAGCTCAAGCAAGAAACAGTTTTAACCTCAAGAAAGCAGTTTAAATGTTCTGGGCAAGGTGACCGGGTTACTTATGCTCTCCACTACAGTTTCATCCTCTGTGCATCCATGACTCAATAGCTCTACCCACGAAGGTCTCAATTTACAGCACCAAGCCTTGCGCATGTCACTTCATAAGTCAACATTCATTCCTCTGCGAACTCAATCAAGCTGTTCACATCTTAGCAATGACCCTACATTCTCTATCCCGCTCTATCTAGATCGGATCGTCAATACGATTTATGTGCGGTCAGCAAGCTGAGTTGTTCGCTGCTAGATATCGATGATTCAAGGGCCAAGTCGCCATTTTAATACGGAGTTGCTTACTTCATAAGATTATGTCGGAATATTAAAGTGATTGTTATGACCATTGAGTAAGCCTGTAAGTGCTTACCGGCAAATCTGTTTTGATTGCTACTAATAACATCATACGACCAGCAAAAGGAGTGTTCTGATACTAGAAACCCCGTCGTGTCCCTTCTCAAATGTCCTTGCTTGTGTCACACGATGTTACATTTTTGTATCTCTTCTAAGTCTTTCTTTAAAAAGGCCTAAGCAATCCAACTTATGAGATAAGGATGTCCTTTCGTACTTTCAAATCTAAGTTCTTGGAAGTTTAGTTCTAGAATTTTTACCATCACATATTGTCCCGAATGGGAGGATGTGAGACAATGCGTAGGGAAAGTGATGACGTCACAAATCAAGAGTTTGAGAAATAGTACGATTTGACTCCTGGTATCTAACGGCAACTCTGGAATAAGCTGTTTCCCAAATTGCCAGATCTGTAGTGTATATAGTGTTTAAACTAGAGGCGTCTGAATTTCAAAATCCTCTGGTCAAAGTTCTGTCTATCTTCCTTGGTTCCTTACGTTAGGATCCAGCATCAAATAATAAGGTTTTGTTTGAGAGATTTAAAACTTTGAAAGTTGATATCTCGGTGTTGGAAAAAGGCAACACCCTCAATTTTGGCCATTGACGTTCTTACTAATAGGGCAACATAAAATTGAGTATTTTCTCCATAATTCAAACATTTTCAAAATCGTGACGTCCCACTTTCCCAGCGCATAGAAAAGATAATGAAGAAATAAGGAATGCGCCAACAACAGGATCTCTTTAAAATACTTTCAAGTATAAAATATAGGCACTATTATATATTTTCAAAATTAAATTTATATCTGTTATAATGACAGAAAACAGAAACTATATATGCCTTTTGATGGTTTGAGATCAAGTATATTTTGTTTGATTTATCTTTACCCCGTTCCGTGTTTTGCAAAATGCACTCCACTTTAATAAGTATTTATTGCAAACACTCGTAGTCTCTTTCACCACGTTTATGGTTTAGCAACATAATATCTCGTATGAAAATACTTGTTAAGGCTCCCTCTGTTAAACGGAGCTATGAAGTATCATACATCGCCTTGATACCCCCCCTGATCAATGATAGATTTGTATCCAGATCGGCTAGTAGTGTTTTGCCTTGCGTCTTTTATGTAGCCTTTTCCTTCTACATCTGTCTTAAAACTGTACCTCCAATGGTCAGAAATTTTTTAATGTTTTGTTCATTTTATTTCAAGGAATCAAACTGCCACATTAGTTTTGGTCTCACGTACAATTTTCATGTACAGTGATTCTTTAACGAACTTCTTCCAGAACGAGGCATTTTTTGACGTCTCAAGGAACAGGAGAAGTTCAGTTGTTGATGATGAAAAACTTAATACGAGGCAAACATGGTGGCCTGCAGTGCAGCTTTGAGCTCTTTTACACGGCTTTATGTGAAGTACCCTCAACGTACGGCACAAAGAATAGACAGAGGCCAGCTCAGAACGATAAAGTAATTCCAAAAATGTCTGACCACTGGAGGTACTCTTTCATTGACAGTTAAAACAGTTTTTGCCTAAAAAATATTCGAGAGTCTAGAACCGTTACATATATAAATGTCATGACTTAATGTCATCAAGTTCATCCGACGATTTTTACGAACAACATCGATCGGGCCCCGTTATCAGAATCCTATAATTTGAAATAGTACTAAAGAAAAGCACTCACTAGGGAGATTCGACCCCGTAACATGGGCACTGGCAACGTACGCTCTGCCAACTGATCTACAGGTTCCTTGAAACCCCAAACCTTAAAATATTTTTAAAGTTTGAGAAAGACTATTTTGAAGAACAGGATAATCATACCACTATGTTGCTGAGAGGGGAGGTCTGGAAAAGAAATGGTTCCAGAAATAGACAAACTTTTTAAGTGGCTGTTTGATTTTTCTCATTTTTACCAAAATTTAAGGGAAAAAACTTAAGGGAAAGACTGTAGGTGAACTCCAATTCTAGAATCAGAACTCTAAAAAGCTTTGCATAAACGTCCGTCTTTCACAAGTGCATGTATACCGTATACGTCTTACAGAGCCAGACAAAATTACTACATGATCTACCTAGCTCAAAATATAGACGGTGGAAGAAGCAGTTACGCTCTCAAGGAAGTGTCTTCAATGGTTAGAATTTGACCAAGCTTATTTATAATCTTTAAAAGGAGTCTGATCACTGTTTTGCGTATAAAAACCACTGCTGTCGTAGCATCTATCTTGACTACTATAAAGTTTGACGTCATCTCGACGAAAAAGGAGTCAATTCAAGTAAAGATATCAAGATGGGCCTCAAGTTCAACATATCACTTTCAGCTCATTATAATAACACCTACTCAAGTGATCAAGAGGTGGCTTTCACCCAAAGCCGTACGTACACCACATTCTAAGCTGTTACGATCTTGACGCCATAACCCGTCCAGACTAATTTTGTATCAAAAACCCTACTACAGTAGGAATAAACTGAATAAAGGTGGGAAGTAAGTGTATATCGACATGCAAATCATCCAATAATAAACCGATATTATTTGTTAAATGCGTCTGTTGGCTTAGTTAAACGAAGCCGGTCTCGTATCGTGTAAAAGACAATCTTGGCGGAGTAATCGTGACTGTATAGTAGTAGACGGAAAGGGTACGACTGATGCTTACATCAGTAAGTAGTAGCATGGTATAACTTTCGCTTTCAGCATAACCCTAAGATTTAAACACGAAGTTCGCTAGCCTTAACCGTCCCATAAAACAACATATAGCAGATGGTTGCAAATGAAACAATTGAATTTGCGTGTGCAAATGATGAAGTGGCAGTCTGCAAAGCTCTAGGTTAAACTAAAACTGTTGAATAATATGGATGATTTTTACATTACAAAACAAATGCAAATCAGTAGTGGCGCTACGAGGGGATATTGGGGGGAGTCTTGAAGTTCTAATTTTTAATTCGCACAAAATCCTAAGAGAAAATTGGGTATCGAATAAGAAGAAGTGGCTAACCATGACTATGCAAAATTTGCTTAAATAAATGGAAATCCCCCTTAGTAAAACAGCTGTTGAGCCACAGTCATCTTCCAATTTAAATGTGATTTTGTTGTCAGTGGAAAAGATTTACAAGATAGCCTTTAAATTTTAGAGCTGACAAAACGCGAGATAATCATCAGAGGAGGTGGATGTTTACTGACCGAAATGGGTTAGAATATGGTTAAGGATCTATTAAGAATCTATCGTAGGGGGGATGGGGGGTCAAATAAAGTTTTAGGAGGGAGGAACAACGTGCATTTCCTCAAACATAAAAATGCAATGACCAAATATAAATTATCACCATATATTAAAGTCAATAATTTTGTCCAACCCCCCCCCCCCCCCCTGCTGACAGTGGTTAGCAGTATGTAATGAATATCATTCTACTGTCCCTCTATTTACAGTGGTGCTGTAGTTGACATCCAAATTTTGCTATAGCAACTATGAGATTGGTGGCAACATAGAAAATCATGCAAATGGTTATCATAATTCTCTGCAGACCTCTTCTCTGGTAGAGTGGCAGAGTTTTTTTTACCGTGGGAGTGCTAAGCTCCCTGCTCCTAGTTTCAGGCCTGTGCAATAAGGAACTACGTATACGCCAAACGTCTGACAAGTCACATGAGGAACTGACTTTTTATTCTGTGCTGATGTGACTGATGTATGATCTCAAAGCTCTCCAGTTGCCAACTTCCTTTTAACGTATTGGTAAGCTTCTTTAACCTCGTCGAGAAATACATATTTGTACGTCCATCTTCAAATAGTAAATGCAAATGTAGAATCTACCATCGGAAACTTTAAGGCTGACCTGCAAGTTGTTGCATTTGGACTTCAATGGGAAATATTCAGTTGGGAAGGCGAGCTAAAACAAGGGAGACCATCATGTAATTGAATCCAGTATAAGAGGAGGCACTCATTGTTTGTTTTTTCGAATTTCTTGTCTTTCATAGGTCACATACGCATAGAGGGATATCTCGATTTGGAAGGTTTGGGTAAATACCCCTTGTTTTTATCAGAAATGGTAATGATTCCAAAGTTGATGTCTGCAACCATCAGGTGTATTCTTTCGTATCAAAGTAGTTGTGTTTCCAGAAGGAAACAGCGCCCATTTTAAGATAGGAAAAGGACATGTGCCTCTATGTTAATGAAGGTACACTTAATGACGATGTGACAAGAGGAACTATTTTCTGAATTTTATAGAGGCGGTGAACATTATAGGGGTATAGTCCGTCCATATCAGATAAACAGCCCCATATGATAGTACATGCGGTCATTAAGTCTTGAAATCAGAGTGTTTTATACAAAACACTCGATTTTAAACTTGCAAGAAAAGAAAAAACACACCTTTTTGCACGAGAGCATGCTAAAAGGGCTGTTAAAAACAGAGAAAATAAGTGGACGGAAGCAGTTCTCCCTGCCCCTTGTTTCATTTTTTACCATACTTTTAAAAAACAGAGTGCAAATGTTCAGCAGTTACTCCTAATATGTCTGTGCTCATTCCTGTCTAGTGTAGTAAAACGATGGGGGTTCTTAATACTCGCTCGTGCTTTCATAAAACAGCAAACGGCGAATTGTTAGGGCATAATGACCCATAAAGAGGTGAGAAGCTGTTTGATAGCGCTTTAATGGAGTAGAGGTTAGACAAGTGCCTTATTAAACTCACACTTACTCCGTAACAGACGAAGAGAAAAACCACTTGTAAAGTCGAGAAACCGATGTTATCATATGTCTGATATGGTCGGTTCAGTCACCAAGGAAAACCTTAGCAACACTTTGGTGACCCTTTCTAATAAAACGTATTTCATTTGCAAGCAAATGTGACCCAATTCTCACAGCTCAACGGCATATGAATCGTCTGAAGACTTACCTAGAGATTTCGCTGGCCATTTCAAGGATGACATCAATGAATACGATTTTGAGAGGTTGAGTCGCTCCATACAGTTTTCTTCGTTGTGGCAATACCAGCCCCCTTTTGAACAGAAAATGTTAAACCAAGAACTTATTACGTAAAGCAAAATGAGATTCGTATCATTACATTGCAAAAACATACGAAGACTATCAAGTTCACTACGTTCATTAAAACAAAGCAGAAAGGAACCCTGTAACACAACAAACAACATTGCTCTATACCTCCAGAAGTGCCTATATGTTTGTATGGCAGTGTATGCATAGATCGGCAACAGTGTGCTTTTACGGATGCCCATTTTCCAGAGTTCAGAGTTTAACAGCTATGAGCGCATGTAAAAATTGTTCTTTTTGATAAAGTTGGCACAGTTGTCATATCATTAAATTAAATGCTATTTTACTGAACTATCGCACAATATGATGATCTAATGTTCTTTGCTTCCTATTCGATTACTGAAGATGAGACCAAGCAATTATGGTTACAGCTTAGCTGATATAAATTTTATCATTGTTAGCTAAAATTGGCAGATGAATTTGCAGCACCATCTTAATCGAACGAGCTGCCAAGGAAACTGAGAAACATTCAAAGAATAGCAAATACTAAACATTTGAAGACGTATGATATTTTACGTTTAGAAAGCCGTTCCTTCTTTCGTGTATGTCTTACATCCTTTCAAGTGTATTAAAAATACAGCATTTGACATTTAAAGCTGTATTGACTTTGACATACTTTCATTTTTGTCGTATCCGTTCTGACTAGGACAATCGGAAATTGTTAACGTTGTTATATCTTTCACATAGTTTCACACGGCATCTTTGTTGACGTTTCGAAACTTGAGTCAGAAAATCGATTTAGAGTAGCATAGGTGTACAGGCCGATTGTTTTCGGTTGTAGACTGGGGATGGCTAAGTCATTTTTGCTCATTAAAAAGTTGAATTTGATCGAAAATTAAGAACAAAAACGTAACCAGAGTGTTTAATTATCGACTTCTAATTAGAGAATATTGCAAAAATGAAATCATAATAATGTATTTCATAATGAAATTAATCGGTACACAAAAGTGTGATGCTGCCTTATGACCCTCTTTTTTCAGGAGGTCGTATTTATAAAAATAAGATTTTGCGATCGACTTTGCATGTTCTTTATAACTTGCTCGTGTTTTTTGCAAAGCAACAAGATATAATGAAGCTAAAACCAGCTAATTTGAGGTTTTGAATTTAAAGAGGAGGTCTGGAGCGAAGGCTATGATTTCGTCAACTTTTCAGATTAAAGTGCCAATTGACATTATTCTTCTTTGTTATAAATGATATCTCTTTAGTCAAATGGAAACATGATGGATTGACATGTTTATGCATTATGGTGTACCAGACTGTTTTTATATCCCTTGATTAGCACGATCTTGCTTTTATTACTAAAGATCTTTCTACTTTATATTTAAAAATAGATTTAATCTACAATGGCCAATTTCCTTCCGTGTTTTGTTCTTCAGTTGGTGTCGTCTATTTTATTTAAATTATTTATTACTGGTTAACACTCAAATTGCAATTATTATTTTAGCCTTTACGGATCCTTTCACTCTACCACAATGTTTTACCCACTGATCTCTAAAAAACACTGGATCGAGCATCTTCCGTTTCAACCTGAGATCACTCGTTGGACGCCATTTTAGTCTCCATCAAGAAAAGCTTATCACGTAACACGTCGGAACTTCCCGTGCTATTTTAACTTCTGAGGACTAGTACTCCTGACCACACTTTTTCGCTGTTGCAAACAATAGGATTACTCGATCCAGTCTCTTTTAGAGATCAGTGTTTCTACCACTGGACCTTTACGGATATAACGTGAATGCGACCTTTTGATGTTATCCCTGTCATTTTTAAATTAGCGGTGTCATTAACAAAATTTGTTATAACTTGCAGTGCAGCTATTAAAATCTTAAACAACTTCAAGAATATTTTCATTGCAACTTTCCTGATTTCTTTATACGGAAATTAAATACATGTATACCTACAAAGATGTTTGAATTCTTACCTTCAAGAAATACTAACCATCGCCTGCTCCCTCGTTGACGACGAATGTAAAACCTTCAAGTAAAGGATAAAGGTTATCATCAGCCACATTTTGATATAGGCCACATTTTGATATAGGCCACATTTTGATATAGGCATGAATAAAGGCATGAAAATAACAGGGAAATCTTTAGGTACAACTAATTAGCAAGTAAAGAACTCATTTGAAAGTCAAACAAGTGTGGAAGATATAAAACATGAAGTGCACGGCATTTTATATGTCATTTGAGCCGCCGTGGTCTAGTGGATAAGTTCCTGACCTTCAGATCTAGAGGTCTAGAAGTCAAATCCCGGAAGGGCCATTGGTGATGTCAGGAAGGGCATCCGGTCTAAAAGTACTCTATGCTCCAGTAAGAAGTCCCATGAATATGGGCACCGTCAAACACCATGTATGGGGAACAAGACTTTAAACGAAGGGGGGGGGGAATCAGTGGTGGTTTTAGGATTTCACAAAAGGCTTAGGTCTTCGCTGCGTGACGAGTTTCTCATCTAGAAACTTCAGGGAGGTAGATTTACTGTAAGTTCCGAGGGGCTTCGGGGTGCAGCTCTGTAAAATTCATTGGGTTTGGCGGAAGTTGAAACCATTTTGGGAACATCTGATGACTATTTTATATCATGTATTCATTAATATTTTGGTCAATAACATAGTGGTCTAGGACAAGGTATAGCACATGGTCTGACAAAGAACGGAATGTAAAAAGCTGGCTATTTCCATATTTAGGGTATGGGGCCACAATTTCAATTTTTCAACCCCTTCCACAAGATGCGTATCGGAACTTTGAGCGTAAGGCCAGGCTCAGGGCATAAAAACTATTCACAAAATCATGTTCTTGTTGAACAGAGATATAACTGGGAACACGTAGCACTGCAATCATACTTAGATGGAAAACTGTGAATAATTCTTTTTGGTGTAGAAACACGAGACCTTTTTTCCTATTTAAAATGGGCGGGCTCGGACCATGGCCACATTTCCTTCTTCCCCACTAAATCCCCTCTGGCAGATATGTAGCCATGCTTGAACAGTAAGGAGGGCATGAGAAAACTTTGAAAATTTCTACAAATTAAGTATATGTCGATAAATATATCATTCTGTTCGTGCGTGCGTTAAAGTTGAACTTAAACTAATATTTAAACTCAGACTATTGAAGGTCCAACAAAATAGGCAATTTGGCAGCATCTTTGGGTCCGCCAAAACGCTGAATTTTAGCCCCTAACAATAATGAAATGGAAGGTGGAAAAGTAGGGCACTTATCACAGTTGGTCATGACTAGAAGCATGTTCACCAGGACACGGCTGCATTAGTACAAAACTTTTATCTATTTTGTTTCGAAAGAAATCACCTGTTCTATATAAAGACAGGTGACTAAAGAGTTGGTAGTACTTGCTTTACTCCAGCTCATCCTAAAATATCGAAGACTTTCCTTGCCCCTCGTATAGAGGGAGGATTGTGTGATCAATTGGACAGTCTTTAAAAATGAAAAGCATGTGCAAGGAAAAAGCGCGGTAGTTGTCTTTGCACAAAAAATTCTCCTTTCAGGTCCAGCCTGAATGCCTCTCATACTGAGCAAATTAGATATATGACAGAATGCTTCCTACTAAAGAAATACTGATGAATTGTGAAATAATCAATTTTAGGAAAACGTTAAGGGTTATGCAATACTACACCTTATTTGAACTTCATTCTAAAAGGACGGTAAGTAGAACGAAGAAAAAATAACAATGAATTACAAACCCTGATGGTGATCCATCATTACATGTGACGTTGGTATTCTTCAAGTAACGTAGTTTCATGAACTTTGTCTCTTCTTGGCAATCTAGGAAATTCTTCATATATGAAGGCAGTCGCATTACAACTGGGTCAGTGCAGTTGATTGGACTACTGGCTAATGCAAGGCAATCAAGAGGCAAAACGGCCACGAAAAGTAGAACATGCCTTACAAACCAAGTCATCGTTCCTAAAAATAGAAAGAAATCGCTTAATTATGCTTAACGTCGGCTTCTTATTATGTTTTCTAAAGAATTCAGTTAATAAAAAGTAAGGTAAGTAAGGCTGCTTAATATGTAGGGCTGTCGAGAATTTTTATAACTGATCTAAAGAGCAGGGAGTGGTTTACATATATACTGCGAGCAAAAGAAAGGGGATTCATCTTTCCAGGGTCCCCTTCCCCTGAATTAATCACGTATAAAATGTAAAAAGATGTGATCAGCACACTGCCATGTAACTTGTACAGGCTGATCAACACGCTAAGTTTTGTCGGGCCGATTCACAATTGGTATGACATAAAGTCTACTGTTCAGGAACATTATTTCATGGTTGTTGATCTTAGCACGAATAGGGCCAATTTTTTGGAAAGTCGCTGACATTGCAACAGGTTATTGGGGGCAATGCTTTAAAAGTTTTATCGTAGTTCGCCTAGAAATAGTAGTGCAATGCATAGCTGTCACCAAAGCTTAGGGGCATCCTGTAGGTATTTCAAAGGATATTCTGTGGGTTTGATTTGCAATTTTCGCATACTGTCAACATTATTGATGGCAAATAAGCAACCTCCTCGAAGACGATCTGGTTTATTTTCCTACGCAAGGCTATGATATTATCCTGGTTAATGTAGCTTCTAGGACCAAGGATATTGCTTACTTCACCTGCTTAAGGAGGATCTCCCATTCAACTTGTAAAGGAAACTGTTTATGAACGACTTGAAATCCAAATTAGTGTTTGTACCCCAAAATCATCTAGAGTGTCGTGCAACCTAAATAACACGTACAACGTCTGCAATTCAGCCTTTAGTCTTCTAAATACAACCCAAAGCTTTAAAGGTATTGTTATCAGCATGGCACTCTGTTTGTGTCATGTCTGGGCCCAAATCTCTGGTATGGCTGCCCAGAAAGTCATTATTTGTATACCTATAACTCATGAAAATGAACAAGCATGAGGAGTAATACCTTCACAGGTTGCACATATAGTATACCTAGAAAAGTATTATTGATATTCTCATCCAAATCTTGGGAAGTCTGAAACTTTTAACAATCGTTTTTCTTCTGCCAAAACAGAAAAGAAGTCTCAATTTATGTCATAACTAAGTAAATTATCGTAAATTGTTTCCTCAGTAATGAGCTTGTTGTGTAAGCATTTCATAAAGATTGTGGCTTTACATGGAAATTTGGCATAAAAAAGATTGGTACTTCGTCAGGTATTATCATCATTTTAACAAACCAAGAACCAAATTTTCCAGGAACTCTCAGTTTCGCTGCGGGCAAGATTTGATCCATAGTATTGTATCTTTGAAGCAAATTATCAACAAATTTTGATCATGCATGTGCGACTGTCTCTTCTAAAAGAGACAAAAGTATTTGGTGCGTAGGGTTGGGGCGCGATTGAAGCCCCTTTTGACCTTTGATTAAAGCATTAAATTACACTTATGCACGTGCTTCCTCAGTCTCATAATCGTCTCTCACTATCTACACAAATAATACCAAGCTACCAATCTAAATAATAAATAAATCAATCAATAAATAAATAGATAAATAATAATAATAATAATCTAAATAATATCTTAAGCACGGAAATAGGGCGTTTTGTAATATTGCTTGTTCGATTTCACTCCAACCTGAAGTGTCTTTCCTATTTCATCTTACACCCTACCCCCCACCCCCCTCTCTAAGCATCTACGTCATCAGCCTGGTTAACCTTGAGTATTAACCAACTCTAGATGATGATACTGTGCATCAATTCTGGAGTACAATGAGCAAATTACTTCGAACATCCTCTCTTAGGACTCGCGTAAAAGACCCGATATGTTACTTAGCAGAGATTCTAGCATGGGTCATGTGTTTAGTGAAACTTCTTGATGTCTTTCCATGTTATCCAAAATAGACAAGTCTCCTTGAAGTGATAGTCATAGTTTGCAAAACTTGGACCCGATTTTGGGGGTTTCGAAAGAAGTGCGGTGTAACGTGTTAACGGTGAATGTGGATGCAGCAAATATTCCCGCCCTTGTACGATCATGCGACTGAAGTAAGCCTCTTTACTCAAATTTACTTGACAATTGTGTCATAAAGCTGAGTAAAACAGCGGCAATTCTCCCAATATTACCACACGAACAAGAAATCTGCTAGAAGTTTGCATCTTTCATTATATTTTGACTTACTAACCACCTGACGCCTTTAGTCACAAAGATGTACAGGTTTAAAGTGGCACGATCAGAATACAAATTTCGGAATATCGTAAATCAGTTTATTCTGCAAAGAGAAGGTCACCTATTACGTACAACAACATACTTTTCACATCATAAGTGGTAAGGTATTTTCTGAAATGCATTTCACTTACTAACATTAACACAACTTCAGCTAGCTTGCAGGAGTGCATGTTTTTCTAAACATGATCTGAGCACGGACTATTTATTCAAAATCGTCAGAAAAACAGAGACACAAGTAAAAAATCTAAAAACAAATATGATACTTTCTTATTTCATAGTTCTATAAATATAGATATATTTGGATAAATACACACACAAATATATGTCTTAATGCTTATGTATATGTATATACGTATACTTTTTTGTTGCTTGCTATCTACCGTGTCTTATATTAGCTCGTTTATGGATTGTGAGGTGCAAAAAAGAGAATTTAACATCACAATTCTACTTCACAACTTACCTTTGACCATTTTTTATTTTGTGTTTCACAAGATACTGACTGTGTAAACTTGATACTAAATCCCACTTACAATCTAAACAGACCCTACCAAAGCAAAGTAGTACGCAAAACGTATCACTTTATTAATATCCTTAAGTCTATAGATTAAAGTTCCTGATACCTCCAAAAGCGTTTCTATTTCACCCGACTAAATGACGTATTGCGGTTCTGCTATTTTATGATCCGATTTTCCTTGCTCAATGGAAATCAACTCAGTTCACCTTGCCGGCTTTATCCCAATGCGATCTAAGCCTATCTTGCAAAGCTTGCCACCTGGCATGGATGCCAACCGCAGGAATTTCCCCCATGTTAAAAATAGTGTGTCACTGATTGGCCGTTATACTATATTTATCCATCTCTTATCCCTCCAGTGATATACATGGGTAGGAGGTCATGTTCAAATGGGGTTGAGGTCTCAGTTTATCGAGTGTGTTGTGTTAGAAGCATGCGGTAAGTGTTGTAGTAGTTAAACATTAAAAATGCGGAATACTCACACTTCAATACGGAAGAATGTTTTTTAAAATGAGCGTGAGCTACCGAAGGACATGAATTGAATGGGTTATGCAATGCCGCACAAACATCAATTTTTTCTGAAGTGTTTTCTTCCTCACGATCACAATGATCTTGACAATAAAGAAGCCGAAAGTCATTACCAGTTTATGAAGACACGTAATCAGAACCACCATTAACTGCGATGGATAAACACAGAACGTACCGACATGGAAGGAAAGAAGAGTGAATTTACGAGCAAAATTCTTAACGAATAAAACGAAATCATAAACCGAGGGTAAGCTTGAAAAGCACGTACTTTTTTGAAAATCTAATGTAACCATCACTGGAACATGTCATGACCTTAACATCTGTAGAATTGAAGGTAAACTCGGGCCAGGAGGGGTTGAGAGGGGGCGTTGGGAGTGAGTGGTTCAAGAGATACCATGACGTAAATCCCCTTGAAAACACACCTTTTGGATAGTGCTACTATGAACTGGCAACAACGAATTCAAACCTCTATCTGAAAGGTGGAAACGGCCACATGTTCCAATCTCAACATTTGAGCTCTATCAACGTAAATAATGTAAAAAAAACGTAAAGTCGACAATTAAAAATGCTATCAATGACCTTTCCCCCTGCGGCCCCTTTTTGGCTATGGCCCTGACGAGAATATTATCTCCTATCCAGGTACTGATCCCAAAATTTCATATCGCACGCGGGGAGCATATGATGGGTTGACCTCCTTTCCGTCGGAGAATGCTAGGCTGAGGTAACCGTGTCGGTCAGAGGGCACGTGTCCCCCACTTCTCCTAAAATGTCGTGATGTATACATGCAGTTGATACACCCACCCCTACACACACATGATGATACACACATAAAAAATGTTGTGCCTGCCCCACTTTACGCTCCAGGGAAATAATGGACAGACTTACTCAAAAGGGGTCAGCGGATACTAAACAGGCTCCATATATGTTTCTAGTCTTGTCGTTTTAAAAATCCATCAAGGTCAAAACTGAGTTGTTGATAACCTAGTTCTTTTGCTTCATTGATTTTGCGAATTATGGTCTTAACCCCATCATCATCTGTAACAACAGTCTGCTGGTAAATACTGGAGGCTACAAAAGTTGATCTCCAACTAGCATAGGGGGCTGACTTAAGCAAATGTTTCTGAGAGGGGGCTTATACACAGGAGCGGTCATTTGTCAGATTGTTCGGGGAGAAGAAGGCAGATTTTGGAAATTGTTTAATCCAATTAGTTCTGGAGTTTGAAGTTTCAATGCATCTTGAAGCTATCATTCTGCATCAGCCGATAAAGGGCTGCCTCAAAAATGTAGAAATTACTCATGAGTGATTATGAGTTATGTTTGGCGAATCGCGTAGTTCCTGAGTTTATTTCCATAAAAATCTATATAATGAAACTTAAAAAATAACACGTTGTTTGATATTCTTCGAAGACGCGAGAGCGAAGATCACCTAACACTCTTAGTAAGTTTCTATTCTTAGAAGTGCTTATTCGAAATAGGGCGTGGACCTATTTCAAGGTTATTCTTCTTAAGGATGTTCAAGTTAGGGACGAAGCCTATACAATATTTATGGCACGTTTATGCTCAAAACTGATTATTTAGGGTTCTACTTACGTTCATTACCCTCATCATTATCATCGCCATCAGCATCATCCAAATAAATATATTCTGTTCAAAGTCTGACCGCCGTGCTTGCAAGGGTTGGATGGTTTCTTCGGACTCATTTGCAAGCAATCTTTGGCTATAATAGTCTCTTGCTAACCTTTTTTTCTTAAATAATTTCTAATCAATGCACTCTAGAAAAATTGGCCACGGTACCTTGTATATCATATTGTGGCAAAATACATTCGAAATCATATTGTGGCAAAATACATTCGAAATCTGCAACTACGCGGTCAATAGTACTACAATGATGACAAGCAGCAAGAAACGCTTAAATTGATAAAAAACTAACGATGGCAAGTGATATGCTACCCATGCACATAATCTACACTTATCAGCTCTTGTCTTTAATTCTAGCTTTAATTGCCGCTGATAACTGACAGTATCCCCCCCTCCCTAATGAGTACATTACGATCATGAAGGTCCACATACGTATGATTCCAGCGCACCACGACCCAAATCTGACAGATCAACTGAGCCGACTGCACGTCACTCGCACATGCTCTTGTGTACATAAAATTTAATATCGCGTTGGGCAACAAATCTCTATGCAAACTTGATCCAAACTTTTTGTTATGTTTAACCAAATATTCCTGTCTGTGCCCAAAAGAACAGAACATAAGCAAGGGGTTCCATCGTGGAGATAAACAGTGTCCTTGGGTACTAATTTGTTTCAGGCTTCCTTAATACGTACGCAAATTAACTACGATGCTGTATGCAATTGCTACGGCATTTAAATATGAACGAACATAAAGAAAACATTGAAATTGTGTATGTGTAAACATATCATACGCCTCAACCCGACATATAAAATATCACACCACTTTAATGTAAATGCCATTGTAGTGCGTCTTGAAAGTGACTTCAAGGTAACAAATCAGAGGTGTTTTCTCTCTCTGTATCTTATTAATTTTTTATCCTTTAACTAGTCGATGTTGCAATTATTGTGCTGATGTTCAAGAGCACGAAAGTCACGGGACATGAAAAACCCTTGTCAAAGTCCAATCGACAAGGAGGCTCAAGCAAACTTTGAACTTATGTTGAAACGCTTATACCCATGATATATTATGGAATTTTATTGTTGGGCAGCAATTTCAGGCTAATAGATAAAGATAAATACATTGTAATTCTGAGAGCGAGGCGAGGAGGAAGGGGTGAGGAACTGCGGAGACTTTCGGCCCCGGCATAAAAAAGTGTCATCTACGAGTATTCTATGAATTGAAAAATTCAATACTGCGCCAATTTATACCGCACTCAGCGAAAAAAATATATACAACAATTGGTAAGCATTTAACCGTCTCCCATTTATTCTATCACTAATTCTATTCTCAATTTCTCTACTCTTTTCATTGTGAGAAATAGAATATGTTCTGTTCTAAAACCAGTTGCGTCAATATATTGCGTGCAACAAAATTTGTACAGCTCGGTCCGTTTACACGATGCAACATGTTTCGACGTCTATAGGGGGCTTTACTGGCTCTTTGCAACCTAGGTGATGTAACCACATCTCCTCTACCTTCAGTCTCCAAGCTATCTTCAACTGTGATTCAGAGTTTGTACCATACGGAAGTTTGTAGTCTTACAACAGTCCATGAGATGTGGAAGTACATGATAATGTTCATTCCTGTAAAGTGATAGTTGATTAGTGGGTATTTCTGAACAAGACATGCTGAGAGTTGCAGAAGAGCGCGTTTATGAGGTCGAGAATCATGATCGTAAATGAGAAAACTGTGTGCGAAGAACATAGGCTCACAATGACTCCGAGTGACTGCAATCAGAGATTATGAAACAGAGATTATGTGTTTTAGAATTCCAGAGATGACAGGTATCATTGCATCTAAAAGCTTTTTCGTCAACACTCTTCAGAGATACACGTTGAA
>JAAAKL020003350.1:0-23395 GCA_010016065.2 Carybdea cf. marsupialis auct. non (Linnaeus, 1758)
TCTCGTCCACCTTCTTCAACGGTTTTACAGCTTATCAATATAATGCTTCTAATGTCGAAGGTAGCAAGAATAGTGCCTTCTTGTTGGACAGCAGTGAAATTTATCAACCTTCAATACCTAAAAACATACCTAAAACAACAGTTTCAAACAAAAAACCTCTTCCGCTAGTCTTTTAAGTGAAATGTGAGAATTGCCCTATCCAGTAGCTAACATTATACTAAGTTACTTTAGATGCACAAAGGAATACATGAAAATATCAACACCGCCAGCCCTTATGTTCTTTTATCAAATTACTATCCTGCTGCATTTATAAACTTAAACACCTTCGAAGCGAGTTTCCGAATTATCTACGATCCGACACAATGATAAATGATCATCTGGGATCATGTCTCTTCAAGATTTAGCCTTTTCCAACAATACATTGCTGAGCAACGTTTACATATAAACAAACCTATTCCCTTGTACTTTCAAAATCAGTTTTTGTGTTGTTACTTTCTTTTGCTTGCCTAAATTCTTGAATAACACTAAAATGGTCAGCAAGCGAAGGATTTCGGTCTGAAAAGTGCAGTTTCTCTCGCACATCACAACCAAATGCTTGGAGCTGTTTCACGAAGTGTTCCTCTTCTTTCCTTTTCCAAGGAAAGTCTTTATTTCGAACTTGATATGGTGTGACGTGGACACGAATTTTCGGAATATATTCGGAGAGCGCAAATAAAGATTCTTCATCCGTAACCCAAGTATACGATAGGCCATTGTGACCACCATCTAGCCAATAAATGGACTCGATTCGGTTCACGAATCTTTTTATTTCTGGGTCAGTAGTTGAAGAGAGAGATGGAAGTTCCTGTGCAATCTGATTCAGTACAACGCAGCCTTTGCTGAAACCCACCAAAGTAATCGGGAATTCTGACGTAACATCCTCCTCTTCTTCCTCTGCACCAAGCACTGTTTGGAAACGAAAAAAAGCCGATATCACTTCTAAGTTACGATCAATTACGATTAATACGATAAGAAACATTAAAATAAATCCTTATTGATACAGAAAGCACTGGTACAAGGCAGATAGCACAAGCGAATGTATAGCTAGTTGATTTTTCTATCTAATTTTAATTCAGTGAAAATTTTGGGCTATATAACCATTCCATGTCATTGTGCTTGAAGCAGTTGCTACCAAACGCAGCATTACTCTGTGCACACAGAAAGGCTTTTTCTCAAAACATGGCTGTTTACAATCCGTATATTGTTTGTACTTTTATCCCAATTCTGACGATAACCTTATAGAAGATTTTAACAATATTTTGTTCACAGTGTGTCGTTAGCGCATTCTCTTTTACAAATACAGTACTTAAATTCACGCAAAAGCGTTTATACACAGGTATAAGAATACTTGCATTTTACTACATCAGGATTGATTTCTGTATCTAACTATATGTTGCCATCAGATCTAGGTGAGACAAAATCTTTCATCCCCAAAATGAAACTTTCTATGAACACTTAGTGTTTTCTGTCTTCGAGCAACTATTTGCGAGTGCTTTAATTACGAAGTTAAAATTGGAAATATTTGGCATACGATGCAAACACTGTAGAGGCTATCAAAGCATGTCAGCGTTACCGATACAATAGAATACAATACAGTTAGTTTTGTCCTGATAAGAGTAAAACAATTGCTAAAGCTACAAGCCATATTAGAGTTTTGAAGTTTAAATAAATGAAATTATCCCACTACCTATTAAGTCAAACCAATAGTAACGTTCACTCAACATTAGACATAATGGCCAGCATTGCAGGAGCAACAGTACCTTTTTCAAAGTGACTTATTTCTAAAACAAGTAGAGAATCACTAGTGCTGTCACTTTTGCTCATTATTGTGTTCTCTGTCTCGTAATGATACTCTGGACACACGGCGGTCACCGTTCAGTGGAACGAGAGTGCAGATCTTTACAATACACCTCATCAGCAAGCATGTCAACTTGATGACTCGATGGTACGAATCCCTGCCTAGTTTACGACCCTGTAATTCAGATTCTATATAACAAATATTGCTTACAACATATTCGCTGTTATACGGCCTAATTCGCCTGCCCAAGAAAACTGCTTTTCAATCACATCATGCAAATGCAAAGAAGCTGCAAGTATCTGGAAACTTTACAAGCCCTGTTTTTGATTACTGTAACCAGAATATTTGATTTAGCTTGGATAGCACTGGGTTTACATTGATTGGCTGATGGTTGAAACAAGCTCCTGCACAGACGGAGAATTTAAACGACGAAGAGACATATTATGATAAAGATGTTACACACAAAATATCACTCATCTCTCTTAAAACAAAAATTAACTGATGCGTAAGAGACTCCAGAGCTGATATTTTACTCTGCAATGTTATGGTAAACGTAACAAACGAATGAAAGGCCACGACTATATGAACTGTACAAATTTGAGACTTTTTCTCTATGCTTTCGGAATTATGGTAGGCCGTAGTGAGTAAAACTTAAGATAATGATCAATAAATAGCTATTAAGGTACTTAATCAAGATATGATCATTCAAATTGTGAGGGTGGTACACTGCTATTAAGGTCATCTTTACATTGATTGGGATTTTCTGCAGGTAGATTTTTATCTAGTAATGATAAGACTGAATTTTTCTTGGCAAATTTTCCTACGTGGATTACTTTCGTGGGGGTATTTACTACAGGAGCTTTTCTCCGTTAGGACATTTACTTCAGGGATTTTTACCTACATTCAACGAATATAGCTTTATGTAAAAGCACTACCAAGTCTGGCCAATATTGCATCTCATTGTCGTTTAGTTGTTCCTTTCGTTTACTCTCGTGTCCACAGTGAGTTTAGTTGTCTCTCACTGCGTTTAGTGGAAATTGCATTATGGTTCCACCGTGGAAAATGTGGAGAAGTATCATGTACCCCGCAACGATCATATACGAGATTGGCCCTAAGGAAGGATATGAAAGGATTTTCTTACGGATTCAGGCTTCTTGTATCACAAAAACTGTTTAGGAAGCCTAAATTTTGAAACATTGCTCTCTCCACTGAAAGCTGCTGTCGTTTGAATGCTAGGGAGCTTCTACACTGAAGAAACACCCTACAAGTGGCATGCGACTTGGAAGCGAAACTATACAAACGTCTGGTACCTTTCATAACAAAGTGGCGTGACAATCTCCAAATGAGACGTGCCACTTGTTTGGCACTCAGAGAATCGATCACAACAAATCACGGCACATGGTATCCTTGTTTCTGGTCTACTGTGCTCGAATCAAACGTACTATATGGCAATCATGTTAAAAGAACTAGGGAAATATCTAGTGATCTTGTCTAACAAGGAACAACGCAAATTCTGTTGACGTTCTTGACAAAAATGTCTCGTCTGGGTAGAACCTTGACATCCTTGGGTAACAAACGGGTGAAACTATGTTGTCTATAACGTTGGCACCTACTTAGAATCGTTGAAAACTAAGCATCGTTAAATATGCCTTGGTTATTGAATTCTGTAAATGACAGCAGTATGATACAACCACAAGAAAAGACTCCCAAGAACGCCTTATTGATGTTATTGGTGGTCTCATTTTCAACGATATGCAGAGCAAAATACTCTCGCGCTAGAAGAATGAGTAGATTCTTCAGCGCCGATGGATCTACAGTAGTTGTTATCTTACCTCTACAAATAAGGCTTCATAAAACGAACGTTACAAAAGGTTTCTTTTCACACACCGTCAATCTGCTGAGACATGTCTGGATGCAGCTCAAGCTGCTCAGAGACAGCATAAGCGTTTCGAAAGTCACCATTTCTTACAGATCCTAGCCACTTTAATACTTTCCAGAGCGATAACAATGTTCTCATCAACTGACCATCTCTGCATATCGAGGTGCTTTGGATAGGTTATTTACCACTTCGGTTTGAAAGTACCTTTTTGCGTGATATATGACACATGGTATTTGCAAAATCGCGTTTGTGACATGCAACTTCAGTGTGTAAGCATCCTTAATGCCAAACGATTTCTAACTTCGTACAAAAATTCTCCCTCCTGCTAAAATCGGAATAAAATATTGGGGTGATTGGATCGGACCGGTAGTCATTAACTCGCATGACAAGAATCTAATCTTTGTTGTTTGATTTATGTAGGTATACAAAAATTGGACACAATGCATATGTGCAAGCATAGGTCCATCTGGCCTCGCAATATCAAGCATCGCAAACAGAATATGAAGAAATGAAGAAATTTGAATCTGCAAAGCTGTAGGTATTAAGCTTCCCCTTTTCACACTGTCATCACAGCACAGTCAAACAAACTACACCAAAGATATACTTTACAGAAATACAATACCGTTGGGACAAACTTGGTAGCACTCCCCCTCCCCCCCGGTTGCGAGAAAACCCAGTCTAGGATTGATGATTTTAAGATTTTACTCAAGAGTCTCGATAACGAACTCACAAAGATTATCAGGTGTCTGATGTAACTTTGTTAAGTTTTTAGGCGGTTTGCATTACAAGATACTCAGTTTAACTACACGTTTTGCTTTGAAAATACCTTACCTGTATTCACTGCAGATTTTAAAAGTTTGCACAGATGAGGCAAAGCTAATTTCTCACTATTTCTGTGGTCTGGGATACCATTCATATCCGTTTCCACGAAGTTATTGTACCGTGCAAATGTATTCATATGAAATTGAACTGGTCTGATGACCCATACGAAGCTCTTGTAAAACCTCTGATGCAAGAGTTTGGCAGTAGACTCCAGATCCCATTTGACCCAGGCTTTATTTTCTTTGTGACTTTCCATGATCTCGATATAGTTCTGCAAAATATAATTACGGAGGAATAGGTAAGAAAAATCCGTAAAAAGCCACGAATGTTCAACACTGTATATGGCAACACATGTATCGATTATGATAACATCACTGACAGGCACTGTAATTGTTGTTGATACATCGCAATACGCACAATATTGGTATCTACGCATGACAAATGGTAATAAAGTAACGTCGGTCTGGTTAACTTCAAAATACAACTGACCAGGGTAGCAATGTTCCGTGATACCCCACTGTAAACTTGAGTCATAAGTAGGCAACGTGATACCGGATAGTTTTTCTACCCTATAGCACTTACATCCGCACTGTATTATAAAAACATTTTGATACAGAAATTCATCCTCTACGAAAGTGGAACCAAAACATATCTCGTACACTTCGAGTACTACAAACCATATTTCTATGACTACAAAGCAGTGACTTGTAATCATTTTCTAGAATTTGTGGTATGCCTTAATATCGAAGTCAGCTTGCATTGATTATACACGATGAAGCTACGAACATTTCACTGGGGTGTAAAGATGAAGCTGAAACTGCAGCCACTGACATTAATGAAACAGAAGACGGTGGGGAGATATTTCTTGGACGATATTAGTAATGCCATTTTGAAGAATATCGTCACAGGTTGACGTTTGAATCTTTCACTGAGAATTTTCCAATATTGTAAGTAATCGTCAAAGCAAGTAGATCAACGTTGATATTTGTTGCACGGCTTATCATCCACCATATCTGGCTTCCTTTGCAACCTAACCTTATTCGGATTATAATTGAGGATGGAATATAATCATAGAAATACGATAACTACTTCAGTCTGGGACATCTTATGATCCAATTCAGTTTTAATCATGTACCTCTTTTTAAAAATAATATATTGTGAAATCGAATGATTGCTGCTGTCATATCAATCTACGCGAGAAGACACATAACCAAAAAAGAAAGATATCGTCAATCTCATCAGTATTGTCTACATGCAAACGCAACAAGGACAAAAAATCTTGGTATTGTGTAAACCAGTGGTTGGCAACCCTTTTTAACATATAGCCCATGGTGAATGTGTACGTAACCCACGCCACCAACTGGTCGACATAATTTCGATCAAATTTTAAGATAACAAGTTATAAGTTACATTGTAATATTTTATAAGAGCTAAAAATCCGAAAGAGTCCAAATTTACATTGTAAATACTAGGTGTTAGGTAGCTAATGATATATACAACAACCTATATCACGCATCGGGCGGCTACCAACAGAACCCACTGTTAAATCACATAAGAGGCACATGGAAACGAGGCTACATGAATTAAGTAGTGGTGTTGCGAGACAGCTCTGAAGTTGCTGACCTTGTAACTTTTCATGACGTCACCATCGAAAATAGAGAAGGCAGCTAAACATGAAATTAAACGTCTTTAATTAGAAAAGGGAGAACGCCTCAGGAGCCGAAAGAGAGTACACTCATTAAACGAGACGGTTTGCGAAAAAAATAGTTGGTTAATCTCGCAAGCGTTACAAGAATATGTCTGCCGATCGTCCGTTTTCAGCATCTTTGCTTAGCAATATGCACCAATTCATGATGCAGCAAAAGAAAAATGTGGTCATTTCATATGTATCGACGATTGATTTTGTACGAGCTGTTCACTATATTTCATTATTTATAGATCTTAGTTTATTAAAGAGTTCTCCTGTTTCTAGTCGTGTTGTTGGGCAATACTAGCACATGACACACACCAATATTCTTCGAGGTCTAACTGATTGACGTCGCCTTCCACGTTGCAGACCAGTGGTATCAACAATACCTGTTATTGTATCGGATGCCGTAAGGCAATCGGAAACAAAATCTGACAGAGCAGGATGATCAGATTTGTTCTCTATATTCATCCTATTTCTTCTTTTATACATAAATGTTATTAGGCCCTTCCTAAACTAAACCTAACTTGTTGTTTGAGGCCAAAATGTCAGAAGGATCTATTTCAAAACAAAACTATAATGCTCCTAAAGAGGATTCCTCATCAGCAGGAGAGTTTAAGGCAACTATGAATAAATGTACAGCATAAGACGTCTACAGAAAATAGTGCGGTTCCTTTTCCATCCAATTTGAAACATACATAGCAAGATATATGACCCTTCAATTGTCATTCAAAAGTAGAGAAATACTGGATTTAGTCGCAGCGGAAACCAAAGTAAATTCATCACTATGCGTCATACTTGTAAACCCCTTTGAACAATGGATACATTCACTGTCTAAATCCATTGCAAACTCAGTGATTCTTTCAGTACAGTTATTGTCACATCTTTGAGTATCACCAAACTAATCCAATATGTTAACTTAACGCCCAAAGAGTGTTGAAATCACGTTGTCCCGTGAGATGTTGGGGACACGTCACTGAGTGGCTGATTGAAACAGAAAAATGTCCCCTTCATATTGTACCGTGTAAATGTATTCATATGAAACTGAACCGCCTTGATGACCCAAAGGAAGCTCTTGTAAAACCTCTGATGCAAGAGTTTGGCAGTAGACTCCAAATCCCAATACCACGATTGCTGGTGAGGAAGGGGGAGGGGGGGGAGTGATTTTGTATGTTCTCCGATCAGGTTTCACCGTAGCTCAGTGGGTAGTGAGTACGAAGTAAAGGGGGGGGGGGGGCAAGCTTCGAATCACTGTGGTGAAATATTTCTGATTTTGTTAGTATCTTTTCAAAAATTATACTCTCACATTCCCTTTCTCGAAAATACCATCATCATCATCATCATCATCATCATCATAATCATCCTCATCATTCGTTTAACGTAGTGTTGCTCCTTTAAGGGGGTTGCACGGGAGTACTGTTAGTTTTCAGTGCCTTCCTCCACAAGAGTCTATCCGTTAAAAGAAATATGACATCTGAAAATGTTTGTAAGAAAAGCACCTTCCCGTTTTACGATAACAATCTGCATTTATGTGCTAATAAAAAACTTGAGCGACACTAAGCTTTACGGTGTACAGAATCCCCTCTCTATAACTAACATCAGCAAAATTCTTTATATTCAAGAAATATTCCAACAGCTGTTGAGCAATTTGTATCTCCACGGTTCGTAAACTTGGCTGCTCAAGATAGAAAAGTTGGGAATGTTCTTTGGTTATAAAAAAACCCACTTTGTCCTTTGTACCACCTTTGTCTATCACAAGCTTAAAATTTCTCTTAATAAACAAGTTTATTATATTTAAAAGCGTTTTCAAGGATGTAATGTAGTGCTATAGATGATAGATGTTTATTATTTAGTGAGTCGTAGTCGTAGTAGGTGTTTTGTTTCGTTTCTCTATTTGGTTTTTTACTTCATGTACTTCTGTTCGACTATTGTGTCTCTGTCCATAAATTGCAAACTTGATTCACTAGATATGACATCGCTGACCAGAGATGGAAAATCAACTTAATCAGTGTAGGCTTTCAAATTCTCACTGTACAATGACTAATCAGTCTACGAGGAACAAAACATTACCAGTAATTGTCCTGTTGGGTATAATTGCCTCACTTTACACTGGCCTTTAAGACTTCATTGGATACTTCGCAAACAAATTCCAGTTTCTCAACTTTTCGAAAATAATTGTCTAGGCTTAAAATTCATTTACGTAGTTGGAAACCCTGTCTGTTTACCAAAAGCTTTTCTGAAAAAACTCACATCTGCTATTTTCAGGAATTCGATTTTGACGTTAAGTGTCTTGCACTGCTACGTATTATAGTTGGTGAAACATTGTAAACATCTGTAATCCGAAAATGAAATACTTACGTAGACATGAATGGCAGGTGTTACGTTTGCGAAAGACAAATAAAGGATAGTTACAGACTCAGATAAAGCGGGAGACTTCATGCTGATCAAACCACTTCAGTTATGCTTCAGTGATACTTATCATGATACTTAATTGCTAGGTGTACGGTGTCCGTAGTTTATTTTATTCTGATTTTTACCTAGTTCGACGCTGTGCAAATTGAACGATCGTATTCTCATGGGACTATTAATACAAGTTAATAATTGTGATCAAACCCTCCATTTCCTATAGTACCACAAGACAGTCATTAGCCATGCATCACTCTTTATTGCCTGGCAACGAGGCATCGACAGGAAGAACCAAAATACAATTTTATGAATACTGACTTCATATAAAGATATAAAATAGAGCATTGCATTTCAATTTGATGTCAAACGATCAACTCAAAGCAATTTCGTAAATTCGATTTATAGTCTGGCACATAACTTCTAATCTACAAGCGAAACTAACCGTCTATAATATCCTTTTTCTAGTTATGCGCTTATTGCCTGTCATTCATAGATCAAACGGACAATGAACATGAGCCATAAATATTTTATAGCGTGGAATCGTAACACCCCGTCCTCAATTTAATGAATTAAATAAATAAGATAGACTGTACTATGATATATTCTCAGTTACCTTGAGCACCCAAATGATAAAGCATCCTGCAATATTTGAAAAACATATAATCCGTGCCTTATGAAATAAACAGATTGCCTATCCAGTACAATAAACTACACGCATAAACTTAACCATGAAAGCATGCCTCAAGTTACATGATCTAAACGTAGGCTACTTCTATCTTAATTTTATGTTTATAAGTTGTGTAGCAATAGAGTATAGCTTAGGGTACCTGGTCTCTCATTACAGTAAAAAAATCAATTACTCTGAACACGACAGGCCACAACGAAAGCCTTGATCAATAGCCAAGATATCGCAATTTTTGCTGGTCCTTTTTCCGGTTTCTCCACCTGGAGAATCCATTTACAATACTTCCCCCATATTAAGATCAATGTTTAACGGCATCTCGGTTGTAGTCTGATAACTACAAATACAAAAAACTGATTGTAAGAGCAAGTTCATCCCGGCCTTCATAGCAACAATGCCTTGACAAAAAGTACTAGAAAATGTACAAATGAATGATGTTGAAAGATTGTTGCAAAAATATATACATGGCTACAAATCAGTACGGTCATAAGTCAGTTAAAATATAAACTCAACACTATCTATATAGCTCTTTTGCATCTCTACATGTTTCTTCGTGGTTACAGAAAATTTAACTATGCTCTGAGTTGCATTACTCTGTTGAGTGTGATGTGAAGGGAAGGCCTTGCATTCTTTACTACGTTCTTAAATTGACATGTTTTTATGGGAATCAAACATCTTTACCAATACAGCAAACGCCATATATAGTTCTAATGATAAGGAGTCTCCAAAAGTAAAGACACATAATAAATACTTGTTCTTACCTGGACATCTCCTGGAAAAAATACCACATGTCTCTGCGCATCATCTCCACAGAAAACAACGTCATTTTCGCGAGTGCCGTAACCAGGTAACTTTCGTAAGCGAACAACTGGCGCTTCCTCCGCCATGTCCTAAATTCAGAATAAGACTCACTTAAAAGGGAAGACTGTAGGCTAAACTCGGGAAAAAATATTTTGTTTAGTTGCAGTTTCTCGCTTCAAAGTCGTTCACGGAACAAGATAGTACAAAACGGATTTGAAATACAAAATGTTAGAAACAAAGAGCTTTATAAACAGGTGATAACGGGTTATTATCTAAATGCCAGACTGACATTTGAGAACGATTAACAGCTTAAGCGCGTCTCTTAGGGGTATTTCCCAATTAGAAGAAAGCTATCCCGTCGTTACACTACTTATGGCCGTGAAGTAAGAGCGAGTAAGCTACTGACTGATGCATGTATTCAGCACACTAAGTTGACCACGTTTTTATGAGCCGTATCTGAAATTGCGTTACTTCACAACTGATGAAACCGGAAGGTGCCGTGGTTTCGAGGTGCCAACAACTTATCTGAAGTTACAACACATCAGTTTTTACTCACTAAGTCTAATGCGTTAAACACTAACACCAGATCTTCTATATAACAAAATGCGACGTGCAATCCACTAAGAAATTCTGACGTTTTGATACTAGTAAAATAATTGAGTGCTAGATTTACGGGATCTGCGAGCAATGATTCACTCGACTCAAGTACATACTCATGATATAACAAAGCATTGCCAAATACACTTAAATCTTTATAGGTCAGTATGTTTCCACCGTGACAATACTTACTCAGCTGCTTCGTGTCATTTGGAGCGGATTCGTTTGTCAGTTGCCTGCTATCGAAGGATTGTCTAACAACTGCGGCAATGCAACTCAAATTACAAAGCATAGGGGGAACCCTGCGGTACCCTAGCCATCAAATCATCGTGTGAGGGATAGTACCTACCACAATGAAATAGAAGCTAAGTATCACGCTATTTACACTCTCACGCCATAATTCCTTGTATATTCACATAACATATATGTGTCTGTCTGTACATCTATCTATACATCAATCTACGTAGATCGATACGTACGTAGCTCCGTAGCTACCGACCTATATACTTATTCTTCTAAGCACAACTTTAAATGAACTAGCAATTAGTATAATACGGACTTTGTAAGTCATTAACACAAGGTTTTGAATCGGACCCCTAGATGCAACAGCAGGGATAAGAGTAACTGTCCTCTAGAAGATAGATGCATAAGTCAGACTATCCTTTACAATGCTCACTACAAATTACTTCTAAGATTACTCAATGTAAGGAACGATTCAAGAACAACACTAAATTATTCAACAAAACAAAATACTGACTTCAGACCAAGCTACAAAAATATATGTCTGAGACTTAAAAGGGCATAACATACTGTAAGTCAGAGTCTTCTCAAACTCGGTAAACTGTACAACGGAGGAATACAGAAATGTAAAATATCCATCGCATAAAGCATGCAGGGCTAACAAGAGTAACTTAACAAACGTTCTGAGCTAATCTAGGTATGGGGCATAGGAATTCTTTTGCTGCCAAACAGATATTTAAATTAACCTAGATAAAGCGACTTTGTAACTGTATAGTAGGGTAGATTATAAATAGTACTATGATTGACAAGTTTTTATAGTATGATGAACATCACTGGACAGGGTGTAAAACTTACAGAAACGATTGTAATTCACTTCTACTTTTAACAGTTAAAACTCTAAACAGATAAAAACAAGGCTAAAATAATAAAAAAGACAATAAAACTGTAGTTTGCCCTCGCAAGCAGATCAATGATTCAGATCAATGTCCCTGAAACGTAACAAAAATGTAATAACTTGTGTTTTCATAGTTATCAACTCATTACTAGCTGGGAGCAGGGGGGAGGGGAGAGAATGCCTCAACAACATTGATTACAGTGCTAAGTTTGAAACTTGGTTCCTATTAAGCCTACTTGTTGAATGGTCAATACCGTTGTTCTAACTAATATGATTAAGTACTTTGGCGTTGAAAGGCTAAATAAAGGTTAAATAAAGGCTTCACCTAATTATGTAGATTTGATCAAAAAACACACAAGCAGGTTAGTAAGATGCTGCAAATGACTTTCGATGGTCCAGAAGACACTGGCAAATTTGTTCACGATATTTCTGTCTCATTAGGGCTCTAGCTCTCACCTGTCATCCATCTTATCCCTGAATTGCTAATTCTTTGATGTCAGTAGTATTCTAATGAAACAATATTTTTTGTAAAAAAGTTTCAGAATACTGTTTTCTCACTGTAGTGGAGACTGAATTTGAATTTGAATACACTGGCAACTTGGTATGATTTGGATTAAAATTATTTTTGTTATGATACACTCCAATAGAAAGAATGCTTATAATGTGTAGCATTCTGTTGGTGATAATAGCCTTCATGCTGGCATTTAATCTTTTGTCAGTGCTCTATTTCTCTTTTTAAAAAACAATTAAACAAAAAATTGTAACTTAAAGGTGAAGAGTATAATTAAAATAATGCCAGGGAATGCAGTGTGAAATATCAGAAGTTTTTAGTTTTTGTCAGCTACTAAAGGAAGAAATAAAAAGTAAAGCAATTGACAAATAACACACATAGGTGTCTTGATCAGAAGCTCTTACTATGATATCTAAATCATTATCATAAAAGCTGATGCTATGGCACCTCAAAACAATGTAACAGATTTGAAATATTGATTGCCATTACTACCTTACTTACAAATGATATTTTATGTAGATCTTATGATATTTCAAATTGTTTGTAGCACCTGTTAACAGAAGGCCTCTGATAACAAATAAGACACACCCTTTTTGGAGTAAAGCAAACAAAAATGAAGTACAAAGAATTTCAGGAAACCATTCAAAATGGTTGTGCCAGCTCCTACCATTTAAAAGTTGAATAAAAAATGTGAAAGGGGCTCAAATAGATTTCAGATGTTAATCACCAGATATATGTTTTTGATGATAAAGCAAATTTCATCTACTCTGATAATAGGCATGAGAAGACAAATGCAGTATGACTAGATAGCATGCATGAGTTGATATGAGACCATATGCATTTCATGTTTCTTGAGATCTATTTATATATGTATATGCATCATGGGTTGCATATGTCACATAGCCCTGACAAAGAGTGGAAAGCTCAAAAGCTTGTAATATGTCTTGTTTTACTTTTTGAAATTTACATTTTTGCAAGACTCTTGCCATTGAATTTTATATATGTATATAGGGCCTACATATATATGAGTGAGGGTTATCCCTTAAGACTAAAATCTCACTTTATCACGTGGTGATAGTTTCCATACTGTGGTATGGATAAGAAACCTGGGCCCCATACCGTAGGCACGTTGCCCAGCTGGATTCATTCCATAAGTGTTGCCTTCATAGTATATGTGGGTTAACATGGAAAGACAAGGTTTTCAACTTAGACTTGTATGCTAGGTGTGACATTTTAAGTATCAAAGCCTTCTTGATGAAGTCACAGTTTCGTTGGATGGGTCATTTTATCCGCATGGATGATAGTGGACTTCCTAAACAACTCATGCACAGTCAACCGAAGGAGGGTAGTCGGATCGTCGGACGTCCTCTCCTGAGGTATAAGGATAAACTCAAAGACAATCTTAAGTACGCAGGACTGGACCCAAAAACCTTTGAAAAAGATACGTGTAAATGTAACACCGGCATTAACACATACATACACACACGGTTGTCAAATTAGGAAAATCTCTGTAGAGCAAGAGTGGGAGTAGTACCTGCCCGACTTATATCTTGTGAGTCATGTGGCCTAGTTTGTAAGAGCAGAGCTGGCCTTGTGTCACGCATGCAGCACAAATATTGTAAATAGAGTGAAACAAAGTAAATTTGTGGCCCTCATGTGTCAAACTCCACGAGAGAGTCCATCATATATAAAATACAAAGAAGAAAAAAACTAAAGAAGAGTTATGGAAATTCACTATTCAGAGTCTCATACTATTGCAACTTTCACGTGCAAATCAGAACAGGCATTTGTATACAATAACACACAATCTAACCAATATGGTTACAAACAATAAACTTATCCCCATGGCAACACTTTTATATAAATCCTGACTGTTTATTGAGTGTGGATCTTTTGCCAGCTTCACTAAGGCTAATTTCTCCTCAAGGCATATACCTGCATGTATTTTATGGCATTAAATTCAGGTATGTCCACTGGAGCTCTTCAATACTTTGCCTGACATACCAAGTGTTCAGTCATTGTTCCACATTGTTGATCACCAACCCAGCTTGACGTCTTTCTGCACCTGTTTGCCTTGGCTACCAAACTGGAGAGAAGCGTCTTTTATTTACACACACCAATACAACAGTTCAATATACATCTTATAACATACAAGCTAAGGCAACCCACCACTTGCTCAGTATAATTTCTAAAGGGCTTGAGGGTGTGTATACCACATTTTGAACCCTTAGACCTACTTGACAATCCCATGGAGTTTGGGCTCACAATGGAGAAGTTCTGCCAAGAAATCAACTCTTGTGTGGCTCATCTTTCATCGTCAGAAGTCTATAGGATCAAGGCGGTCTCCACCCAAATTTTGCAAAGATCCATCAAGGAATGGAGGAGTAGAAGCTGAACATACAAACATATACACATACATATGCACTCTCTTTGATTACTATAGAAACATATGCTTAGTTCTTGTCGAGGGTATTTAAAACCCCCTTCACTGACATATGGGGATTCATGGAGATAAATGTATGCTGAGTTAAGAAGCTTTGTCATTTAAGTGGTACAATGCAAGTCATTCACCATATGAAAACTATACCATAGAAACATGATACACTTCACAAATTTAAATGATTTGACATGGGCACTGTGTGCATGGCAAATGCAGCTTGCATGTCACCTGAAGGCTGGAGAAAAAGGTCTTTGTCATAGAGGTACACTGAATTAATCGCTATATGTCTTTCCATATTTCTGCAAAATCTCTTTGCCTATAATGTATTCATAGTTTTAACTTGGATCATAAACATCCTTTCATTCTCTTTGTGTGCTGCTTATTATGAATCGAATTATGAGAAAGACCCAGTGGCCAACCAAGACCACAAAACACACAAATAATGTGGGGAAGGGTGGTGCAAAAATTAGGTGAAAACTTATAACCAGTGATGAAGGATATCTACATGCAACATATGACCACAGATGGAGATATCCAACTTGTTAAATGTGGTGACCCTTACATGGAAAGTGCTTCTACTAAAACTTCTCTGGGATTACACGGAAAGAAAATATGTTGCTTTTTCAATCAAATTTTTCTTAGCTTGTTTAAACTGATGTGCCATCAAAGTTTTATGATGATCAAAGTTGAAGAAAGTAAAATGTGAGTGACACTCTTTCAATATGCTAATCATTTCAATGTTGCACTATACTTGCTATATCAGGTGTGTACCACTACCACATCCCCAATAAACACCTGATATTTCACAATCACCTGATTCTTCCTCAAGTAGACATCATGTTGGGAAAATTAGAAGGAATACCAACATGGTCTGAGGGCCCTCAGACCATGTTGGTATTCCTTCTAGTCCCTAGGGACTGGGCAACCAACGACCATATTATGAAAGAATCGTCATTATAAGTTCTTTCAGTTGCCCTTCTGATTATCTTCAATAAAAGTGTATGCTGTAAAGCCTACCAAGTAATCTGGGAAGAGACAGAGTAATAGTCCCTATTTTCACTATTGATGTGAATGTAGACGCAATGACTAAATTCTGGCTTGCGACACTACATACCATAAATAGCGAGTGGTAATGAAGAAATCTAAAACCTTTGTTTGATGTCAAGTTTATACCATGGGGGTAATTCCTGGCGCATCAAACATGGTTTAATACATGACAAGATGGCAGCTTAAGAAGATATTTAAGTCTCCATTTTAGTAAGGTAATAGCATGCGCTGCAAGAGGAGTGACTCTGGATATAACATGTGATCCTACCATTTCAGAAAAAAACTTGCATGAATAGCTCACGCACGTATTAAAACAAATCTGTAACACAATAGTGAGAATGTATTGCATACCCCGGTACTATTGGTCTTCGTTAGTATATATACACCAGACTTTCGTTTTCTTTCGTGTTCTGTGATTTGGAATGCTAGTGTCACGTCACGTCCAACTGTAGTATTTAAGTACTTTTGTTTGATACCGGTACGCATCCAAATACTGTATATACGGTCCCCAGTATACCGGTACATGCCTTAGTTCTTAAAATCAATTTCTGCATCCAAACTTATTGCCATTTCAAAACATGATTATAGCCATCGTGGTGCTATATGTAACCGAGACCGAGAATAGAGCCTATTGATAATTAACCTTTAATGTTATGGTAGGCTTTGGATGTATACCGTACCGGTTACCTTGAAATGTTACCTCTGTGCTTCCTACATCGTTAAATTGTGTAGCCAATTGCCACTTAGTCCATCTTCAGCTGTCTTCTTAGGAGATCCTGGCGGGTTTTACTGCTTAAATGTCACAGTAACCCAGCTTAAGTTATGTATAGCTGAACAATAACCAACCACGAGTAGAAGTAAATAAAGTTTTGAAGCATTATGAAGAAGCCTCGATATCAGTTTTACTCGGATGCAAGCATCCATCTCTTTTAAAACCTTAGTAACAAAGTACGTAAAAACAAAAGTAACTCAAAATTAAGTCGAGTTCCAGGGTGGCAGCGCTCTTTATAAACAGGACCCACACTACGGTTTCTAAAGTGGAGGGTCCATGTTAAACACCATAAGAGGACGATAGATCAACGTGTCTAGGATGATTTAGAAGTGGATACGTTGAAAAAAAGTGAAGACGAAACGACTTTCATAATTCTGTGACTGCTAACAAAAAGGTACTAGGTAAATAAAGGAAGCAGCGTGTTTAGGGGGAGGGCATTGGACAATAAACTATCACATTGTCACAAAAGTATTACATTGCTCTATATTAAGAATATCAGTCCTATATTACTTTTGGATGGCACAATTAAAAAAATTGTCACAAAATAGCTTCAACAGACATCCTAAGCTGTAAAATCATAGGGAAAAGACAACCACCCTTGAAAGATTTCTGCCTACCCTACTGGTCCCCAAATTACATAGGAACTCACCCGTTATGCCGATGGCGCACTTTTTTCCCTAGAAGGCACACGGGTTTACCTTAGAAAGCTTAATCTGCAGATCTGCAGACAGTTTTTGCACAAGGTTTCCGTAGTAAAAACAAATTCAGAGAAGAAGATCATTATCAATATTTTTAATCATCATCCTAAAATACAGAATATAAAAATAGAAGTTAGAAAGATTTCTCTTTCATACTTGATTTGATTGGACATTTTTCAGTTTAGTTTTAGTTATAATGAACGCTCGAAAAGGGACCAATGCAGCGTCATGTACTGACTTTACACCTTGAACAAATTTTTTACATCAAACTTTGATATTGTAAGATTATCAATCGTCCCAGGGTCGTAATTGTGACAGAAATATTGAGGGTGCTAAATTTTGAAATTGATGAAGTGTGAAAATGTCGCACACCATGATTGGGCGAGGAAGAAAATGTTGAAAATCTGCTTCTCAGAAACGGCCTCTGACGCACAATCTGACCTAAATAAAAAGCTATTTTGATCGTACAAACATTAGAAATATCCCATTCTTTAAAATTTCTGCTAAAAGTCATCTAACCATTTTTTGCATAAAAATGTATTATTATTTAACTGAATTCATCACTTTATACCTAGCCTATGGATTACATTTTGTGTCAAAAATACAATTTGAAAAAGTTCTCTCTGAGTTTTCAATAACGTCACAGTTGATGGACACTAAAAAATTGATGATTTACGACCAGAATCTGTCCAGTTCTAGCCATCAACTGGCAAACATTCTCAGATTAATGATGAAAGGAAAAGTAAAAATAAAAAGATATAAGTAATATTTTGCTGATGTCTTATTAAAAACAATTGCTTTACAATCTTGCAAAAACAGTTTTTCTTCTCTCAGAAACTGTCAATAAATACGTTCAAACTGATTTCAGGTCGATGTTATCATACTTTTCTGAATTCACGTTCATTGACATAGTATGGTTAAGCCTGTTCTAGTTCATCGTGCTGCGCAAGTACGTCTTCATACGTCCCATTGCACTAAATGCACGTTCAATTGTAGCATTGCTTGCTGGCATTACGAGGCAGTACTGTGCTAACTTAATGACTTGATGGTATTGAGAAAAAAATACTTACATCCTAAAACGTGGGGGCTTCCCTAGCCCCCTACAATTACGCCCATGTGTCCAATGCAACACAAGACCCAAGAAGTAATCAAAGTACTCGTAACTTCGTCTCGTTTTGGTGAGCTTTCTCTTCTTTATATTTACTGTATTGTTAGTCACATTCGAGTAAATTGGTGATCCCGACGTGATGAACTAAAATAGTATGTGTCTAACTGTAGTATATGCCAAAGCATGGAATCCCCCATTCTTCATTGACGTAGCTTGACATAATTCTTAGATAAAAGCTAATGCAATCAGAGTGATCGAGAGAGATGATTTGGTAAGATAAAGAAGCACGGGTGTAATAAAATATTTGTATCTATATATTCGTTTCATCTATTCGGAAAATCTCGTTTATTATATCGTAACAACGCGATATAACACTAACTGCTCATATTAATCTCGTGGAAGTAAGTGAAAACTTGAAACTATACCCACTGGAGGGAACACAGTGTTTTCAGAACGTCCACAGTATGATCATGTCTGAAAACGCCCAGCAATGCTTGACGTCATGGTTTTTAAAGAAAACTTAACGTAAAGTCTTAACATCATTTTGCATCCCAAACAGGGAAGAGAGAGTACTTTAAGTAGTGGCGGTTTTGTGGGGAGGCCGACAGGGCCATGGTCTAGAGCCCTGCACTCCTATGCTACGAGGTTCTATGTTACGAAAATTGTTTATTAACTTGACCCCAGAAAGATTTTACTGGTAAGATTTTTGATATTGTATGATAATAAATCGTCCGATGCAACACGGGAATCAAGAAGTAACCGTAACTTCATCTCGTTTTGTTGAGTTTGGTCTCTTCATATTTGTTGTATTATTAGTCATCGGCAAAAGCATTATGGAAACAAGATCAATTTGAAGCTGTAAATGATATCTCTGCACTCTGAACTTGAAATATAAGGTGTTGTATAATGAGTGTAAAATGTCAATTATCGAATCCTAAAAATCCTACATTTGTAAATTTATTTTATCTAAATTTTATAAAAGTAATGACCTATTATCACTTATACTAACTGTATTTTTGCTCACAGCTTCCTTGGACCTAATTTTCACACAGTTTTTTTTACATGCATACATACATTCTGCTACGTTGCACGATCAACTTCTTCAAATATCCCCTTAACTATTTGTCCGCTTCTGCAATTACATTTCTTGTGGATGAACGATTGTCATAATTCTGAGCTTGGAAACACTAGCCTTAATCATTGAAAGTAATAGGGGGAAAGGTGCCCTGGTTGTTGAATTATATCAACAGTTATTGACCATCCCTAACGTTATTCCAGTTGAGAGATATACAACGCAAATCTATAGCAGAATTTTTACAGCAATTCTTGTGCCGTGGCCATGGTCCTCAACTCCTATAAATTTTACTACCCGCTGCATGATAGAAAAGGTGGCTTTTCAGCGACACTTCATCCGCAATGAGAGTGCAGAGTTTCTCACGCTCTGACACGCTTTTTTAGGACATCTGAGGATTTTATCAATAACTCAGGATCGGACGCAAACTTTGTCAACATTCTTATTAATGCGTGTGGCGATGGCAAGTTTAGTATTTTTCAAGAAACCTATATTCTTTACCACTTAGGTGGTAAAGTATTATAAGCCCAGGTTTTTAGTTCATTGTCAAAACGCCTCCTTCTCTTTTTGGTGCTTGCAAGTTGGGCCTGCTTTTTGAAGAATAGGAAAAGATACGGGGATATAACGTCCCTCATCATTTTGAGGGCATTATTGCAGTTTCCTCTGGAAATAGGCTTTGTGAACTTTGCTTTCAGTTTCTTTGTTATTAATTCTATTTGACGCCTCTTAAAAACAAGTACCTTGCTAAGTCGCTGTTTTCGAGAAGTGCTTTATGAATGGTGGAGTCTGGGTGGCGACAGAGATTACCACCTTGATTTCACAGAATGAACCAATTTCTACTTGGTAGTCGTAATGTGACGATAGAGCGACTCGAGCGAAAACTATCAAGGAGTATACTTTAAACTCTTAATCTATTGGATTATTTACAATGTAATTCCCGAAAGAATTACGAATCACACGTAGCGAACAGTGTCTACAGTGCAACTGATTAATTACAGAAAATGCACTATATTTAATACAAACCACACGGAACTATAAAAAAAACACAAACCAATCAGCGTTTAGGATAACAAGAAAATTAATCATACGGCAAAGATAGTTAACATGGTGATATTACTTACTCAATATCTTATGATTGCACAAACGTAACATGGAAACGAGGCTATTACGTAAAAACTCAATAGAAACGTAATAGTACCAAGGTGAATTACAGACTACGCGGAAAACTAGAATAATAAAGAGCCTACGAATTGAATGAATAATACAATGAATAATGCAATAATCAAAGACGAGGAAAAACTTATTAATGAAAAATCAGATGTCTTCACCATCCCACTACTTGAATGACTTACTTGATAATCTGCGATCTGTCTACACATTCAAAAGTAAAAAAGCTATAACTTTTTGTACAGTAAACCTTGTGTCACAGAATCGTGAAACCGGGCAAAAAATGGGACACGATGTTCAAGACCAACTCCCATACGCAGTGGGGGATCCGAGTCTAGTGGATTTCTCGTTAACATCGAGGTATTTATTTACAGCAGTAGGTTTACTATCATGTAAGTTAGGTTAGAAGAAACGGAGGATGGATATCGAACAAACAAAAAACAACTGGTCATAGTAATGATCTGTGATTTGCACATTACAGAGGTGGTAGAATGGGGGGGGGCAGAGGCACCAGTGTCGTCCCCCAATAAATTGCAGTCCAACAATTTTCCCAAAAGGGTGAACATTGCCAATGACGAACAGAATAACACTTAGATTCCAGTGATGGTGTAACCCCTCTTATGACCTATAGAATTAATCTCATGCAATCATGCCACTTTTGGCGCTTTACTGAACGTCATTTTGCCTAAGGTGTTTAAAGACCATATGCCTGTTGCCACTCAAACTAATGATTCTATTTTACACATGTTTGAATCCTATCATAAACAGCCGTTTTGTTATCTATGGCGTAGTCATAATTGTTCAGAAAATTGTCGGGGACCGCGGAGTCTGGTGGCTAAGGATAATTGAGCCCTCGCACTTGGTCGAATCTTGTTGTTTAACCTGCATTTCGATGATACACTCGGATTGTTCGCCGCAGCCCCACTCCACCCAACCTCTCCACAGCTTCTGATTTAGCGATGCTAATATCAATTACACTCCGAAAAGCCTATTTCCTTCAATCTGGCACACTAAGAAAGAATTTTTTACTACTGAAGGTGGACATCTGTGTTATAAAATCTCAAAGGCGATAATACGTGGGACCACAAGGAATCGAACACATGGTCTCCGCGTTGCGCAACAACGGTGCTTTACCACTAAGCTACGGTCCCTTACCAACGAGAGAGAGAAATTTGGGATGTCTATTATTTGGTATCGCGTCACTACAGAATGTCCCCTCTAGCACTACCACTGCCCCCTCACTTGCTGTAGGCATATAGTGCCTTCTTTACCCGCGTCTCCCCCTAATATCAAAAACTTTCCGCCGCACCTGCATTGGCATTTATAGGTGGAGTGATGTTGACCATGTTGCAGTTGATATGGAAATGTGAAGTACTAGTATCAATAAGTACTCTCGTAACACCTAAAGTGCAGGAGTGAATCCTTCCGTCCTTCGACTTTGCCGCGTCCTTTGCGACATTGTTTGGTATGTCGAGTGATGACATGAATTCAGTGTCTGATGACAGAAGGTAGAGCGGGGGGAGGGGGTCGGAGGCTGGCAAATGAGTATTCGTTAAGGAAAATTATAATCGTAAAAATAGAATGCATATGAATTGATGGATCACAAGATAGCTATTACTACATCGCCACTTACTATGAAATAACATCGTTGGCCAAAAATTGTAAAACAGTACAGAGATTTGATAATCCTAAACGCATTACTGAAGAAAGTTCTCCAGCAATTGCAGTCGTCTGTCGTTAGGGGCATTTTCATGGTTGGCCTCTCCATTGTCAGGCAGTTCGTCTTGTTCCACAGCCCTATTTCCCCCTCCATGATAAAGTCTGTGTCCTCGCCATTATCACCTTACACTATGCATATATTATGCAAAACAATCGCTCCTTTCACTACTTCTGCTGCTGCTTCCATCTTACGAACTCGTAGGCCAGTTTTCAGTGCATAAAATCCACGTTTCATCCTTGTTTCGTCTCGATCGGACACAACTTTCCAACAATTTTCGTCGAGTTGGCATGTTGATTTTGCTATCAGTGAGCACTGTTCTTAGCTCATTATATTTGGCCCATGCTCGGTCTGTACGGCGATTCGTAAAGCATACTGATTTTTCACTGGAAATAACTTGGCCCAAATACGTAAACTGTTGAACATTTTCAATCGCTTATTTTCCAATACTTATCAGGGATTCCTTCTTTGCAAGGATCGGCATCATTAAATACTTCTGTTTTTGTCTTTTTGAATGATATTGTCATGCCGAATCGGTTACATGATTCATTGACCCCAAATGTCCTCTCCAAAGTTGACCGTGTTTGCTTATGTGCCACATTAAATCAATGCCTGGCTCCTTCCATATCACCTCGAAATGGTGGGATGAGCCAATGTTGACAGGGGTATGCAGAGTTACCTGGTATTACTTCGTCAAGAAATGGTCTTCGATTGTTCTCCTCGAATTCTTGCAATAAACGTGACTCCCTAAGAACTCGGGCGTCATGATATCGTCCAGGACAATTTGTACTCGCGAAGTACACTTTTAAATTAGGGCCCGAAGCGACCATAGCGATTAAAGAATGATTATGGTGTCTATTAACGTATGAGTCCTCGTCGATTGCTGGAGGATTTACAAGAATATGACTGCCATCAACACAGACTGATGGAATGCCTGCAATTTCTCGAAATGGCCTTGCTACAGTATTTCGAGGGTCGTTTGGCCAAGTGATAAATTGAGGAGCAATATTGTCAAGT
>JAAAKL020003351.1:0-23394 GCA_010016065.2 Carybdea cf. marsupialis auct. non (Linnaeus, 1758)
CGCTATCACGAGGCCTTTCGTTTCATCATATCAAAAGCAGTTACACTGTGTTGGATTTAATATAAAATCCCTTATCCAAGACGACGGATAAGCTATCAGACCTTTGTTGCCCGCTGTTATCAAATGGCTTCACAAATCTCAGTAAGGATGGACTACTTTCTCAGTAATAATGCTCTCAGAATCTATTTTTCTTTACATTTAAGACAAATTGAGACCGAGCTGTGAAAAGATGTAACACGTATTGTAAAACTCAAAGAATGGTTCGAATTTACTTAATTGTATGGAATCTGGTTTTCTACCGGCAGAGAAAAATTAAAAAAACGATATTGTGTTGCAATTTATTACACGTAGCAATAGAAAGAAGAGAAGGAAGCTACCTAAATTACCTCCCTTGTCTTCGACAGTCATACGTTTATACAAAGTACTTACGATCAAAATCGATTTCATCAATAATCTGCTGCAACTCTTCCTCTGTTGGATTCTGACCAAGAGTTCTCATCAACATACCTAACTCCTTGGTGTTGATGTAGCCAGTTCCAGATTTGTCAAATATGGAAAAGGCCTCCTTGAAAGCTAAACAAATAATAGCGTTAATAGACATTTAAATTCTTATATCGTAGTATATAACAGCAAGGTCAGTAATTAACTTGCATTGTGTGAGCTAACAGTGTGGAGCTAAGTTCCATGTAGGGCCTGGAATACGTAGAAATTTCAGGACGAATTCCATCTAAGTATTCTTAAAAATACTTTAACAGTATCTCAAGTGGGGAGGACTAGTATACCCCTTTATATTCCTACATATTTTATGAACGACATTTTTTGAAATTTTCAAACTTTTTCTGAAATTTATTAGGGAGAGTTTATGAGGAAAAAATAAAAAGTTTGCCAATGATTACGTTATACTGATGTCCCTTCAAGAGTAAAAACACGAAATGTCTAAGGATAAAAACACTTACAATAAATCTTCTTTTGGCTCAAATCAAGCATTTTGTATGTAGAAAAGCACTCATTTCTACTACTAATATCTTTCGAAATCTAAAATGAAGCTAAATTTACTTTTTTTTAGTAATCGCTGTTCTAACAATGGACTTTGTAGCGGTGTTTTGGTAATTCTCAACTGATTTAAGTCTCTAACCGTGGTAATGTTGATAGCGACGTATATTGGTATTCAAGTATTAAGTGAGGAATCTAAGGTTAAAGGACGGATAAGAAAGTTGTAAGATTTTAGATAGATATCATAAGGACGGCGAGTCCACGCCATCCATTAATTGTCCTAATCAATACATGTTCTATCAACATCTGAACAGAATGGAGAATGGATATCAACATAAGCCCGCTCGAGGAATTACAAGAGTACAACTAAAACTAGCATTGTTGAATAACAACGCTGGAAAATGACAAAGTTGCGTAAACTTGTGTTCAAAGCAACAGATCTCCATGACCATCTGTAACAGGAGAATTAAAGAGATGAAAAGTATCGGTACTTTAATCGGTATCAACAACTTCGATGGAGAAGTACAAAGTTTTCGGCAATACGTCACTGCAACGTTTCAAAGTATAAGAATTTCAGTGAAAGTTTACACCACTGAACCAGTTCCTGTGAATCAGACGCGAAACAGAGATAGTGCAAATAGCAAGAGAGTTTGTTCCTTCATGTTCGTAAACCATGGTACCATCTTCAAAAATTACTCCTTCGTAGTAAGGCTAAAAAGAAAAATATGTTGCTAAATAACTGGAGTTACGTCGCTTCTGTTTCTACTGATGAAAGAATATGCGCTCAGTTTCCAATACGTCTTGCGATCCGAATTATAACGCCTTTGGTTATATTGTCTTGAACTTTCTAGGCCTTTTGTTGTACTCTGCCATAAAACGTGCAAACCGATCAAACGATAACGCGTGCCTTATGTTTGACAATATCAATTCTACTTCACCTGACATACTCTCATGGAGGTGAATCATTTCGAAGACTTAAAATGGCCAATAAAGAATATAGTAAACTTGGTTGGTTTACTATCGTAACCCCTATCAACGAAACTGGGAAATGAATCTCAAATGTGTTAATTCTGGTTTGTTTACAAAATTGACAGCAAGAAGACGTTTGAATTGACATTACACTGTTTATAACAATAACCACTGTCGTTCACCTGACGTCCAGTTATTACAGTTTTGAAATACAATTACAGAAACCATAATCCTGCGATTGCAAACGACGCAAATTAATTAGGAAACTTGTGATCCTTTTGAAATACTCATCGTAACAAATCACATCAAATGTCGCCTGTGAAGTCTGAACGTTGTACACAATGTTGTCAACAATGACATAGTAATTTTACAATAATGTCATTATTGTTTTATCCTTAAAACAAATGAAGGAACATAGAATAAACCGTAAAGATGAAACAGTCAAACTGGGCAAACAAGTAATTTGTGAGTAAGAATGATCGTCTATAATCTGTATAGAAATAAGGCCCTTTACAGGCTTAAGAGTTTCTGCGTCAGGTAGTCGGGGATTCCAACTTTGAATGTTTATCCGACATTGTTTACATTAGTACGTTACTACAGTACTCTCTTTTGCAGACATTGATTAGAATAGAGCGCAACGTAATAAGATCAAAATAAGAGCTTCTTTTCAGTAAACACTCACTTTGTTCTGTAAAATACTTCATGTAAATAACATGTCGTTCATAAATTAGTTATTTGATAATTACAAGACATTAAAACGTTTAACTTTTTTGGTGTATGAAACAAATTAAAATCAAGGAGGAATGTGAAATTCATGACGTGGAGTTAATACGCGTAAAAACATAAATTGTGAAAAGTGATCATTTTGGACTACTTTTAATATTTTTGGCTTATATCCGATTATTTATACACATGGATACTTTTGTTCAAACAACGACTCCAACTTTGAGATAAGAACAGCTAAACGTTTTCTTTTATACTATGTTCATTGTTGTGTTTATAGTTATTTATTTGCCTTCGTTTCAAACATCAGAAATCATTACTCTACGCATGAAGCTGACTGGTGCCGGCCAATTGTTCAGCCGATCATGTTTAACAAAAAAATAACACTGTGTCTGCCTCTAGCTCTCTTGCTTCAAGTTCTAGCTGTCAAGAAGGCCTGTTCCCATTCTCCCTGTTTGAAAACAAGCCCTTAAAAGTTAAACTGATGCCTAACTCTGATATCTATTATTTTGGATGTAATTTTGCCTCTCTTGACCCTATTCTACGAGGGGTCTTGTGATATACGCTATTTCAAGAAGGGGGGGGGGGGGGTTTCATTTTGTTTGCTCACCATATCTAAAAATCAGTCAATGCCTTAAGGCTAAAACCTGGCTATACTTTAATTTTGTCTTATACACAATTCACACGCGGACTGAAGCAAAGACCTTTATTTCTAGTTTAAATATATAACTTCATGAGACGGAATCTGCAGTATTTTATATTTGCAACTTGACTTCGGGTCCAGGAAGCTCATCAACAACTGTTTCTATGCCTTATGAACAAAGCAAGGTCTGTCAGAGGGCTAGACTGTGAGAACATGAAGGCTCTATAAGACAGGCTAGAAGCACAAATTCAATCTTGCAGAGCTGTTACTAAATTATGCTTGTACTGTCATAGCATAATAAACGACATAATAACAGATGTAGTGGCTCTGTAGCGGGCTTGCTAACCAGGCTGATACAATCAAAACTTAGTTTTCAAATTTATGAACATAATCTCTAATTGTACACGCTCTTTACATGTTCTTGCACTTTTATTACAAAAATGCTTCTTACAATAACAATTATCCTTATCATATAAACGTGTTCTTCTGCTTTTCATTTCTGTATAGACAAGGAAATAAATGCAAGATCCTGGACTGACGCAATAAATGCTTCCTAGAAAACAATGCCCAACATCGGCTTTTGTCAGTTCAAATAAAAAAAATTAAATAATTTGGCCCAAACCACTCTTTGCTGATCCGTAAAATATGTAGGCCAAGGCCTTATGTAATGTACTTCAAAAGCAATGAGAAAACGTCTTCCGTTGAGAGAAAGTGGAATTGAGACTTAACATGTATTTGACAGGAGTGTACAAGCATTTTTGAAATAGAGCCATTCCATGATTATAGTGAGAAACGTTGACGAAAGGCAGTTAGAAGTTATAAGCATTATTCCTCTAGTTGAAAGCGAGGTATGATACTTAGCTCGGTAATGCCAAGAAATATAAATCTTACCTTTTAGTCTGATTTTTAAAAGGTGATCAAATATCTAATTAGGTATGTTGCCTAGTAAACAAATCGTTATCACATATTTTTGCACGAATGAAAATCATCCTGGGACTTAGATAAACTTCAATCCATGAAGAAAACTCACATCAATAAGATAATTCTGCAATGCCCTTTCCCTTCCCTGCGGTAATGCTGCTTAAAAGCTTCACGACTATCCTATTCCAACATCCAAGGCAGTTACAACACGCAGCTGTTTGAAAATGGCATTTTACTACCGCGCAGCGGCATAGCTCTTCATATAGAGGAGCTGCAGAAGATGTGAAGGTCATTACAAATTTCCGTCAGTCTGAAAAGTCTTCAAAAGGATTCCATGTGATTCTCTCATGTAAAGAGAAAATATTGACCATCCCGTTGAAGCGAAGTAGGAAAAGTGCTCATGTGACTAGGGTATTAGTATAAAATGATAAATGTAATCTGCTTATCTGCTTATTTTGAACAGGCGGGTCAAAATATCTAGAAAAATCGAAACTTTGTAATTGTTGTAGGTAAGGGCAATCACCATGCCCTTGAATTAGGTAAAATGTTTCAATACGCTATTGATACTCTCAAGACATTCTATCATATCTATTTTTGCTTAAAAAGAGAAATATATGGTCGGTGTTACTTATTTATTTTTACTCAATTTTCATTTAGGTCTTTTTTCACCTTCATCTACTTTGTTGGTTATTTAACTATCTTAATACGTCATCTTAGGTTATCAGATGCAAATCCTTGGCTCAGGATGTTTCAGTCTCCGATAAGTGTATTAATCTTAGGTTACATATGGAAAGTAAAATGGATTTCATGCATAAAGTATCTATACTATAAATAAAACACTTCCTATGAAAACACAATAAATATGTTAAGGAAATAAAGAGCTAAGTACGTACGCCTTTGAAACGGTTTGTAAACCCCCATTTCTATACAGGAAACCTACTGATTGAGTGAGATGATTGGTATAACATTAGGATCTCCTTATACAGTGTTATAACATAGCGAATCTTCTTGTATGAATCTTCCTGCGTGAAGTGTCTTCTTTTGACTCCTAAATTAGAATTTCAAAATGCCTCGAAATGTCCTGGGTTTCAACTGAAGCGAGATACCCTTGGATATTTCATACTGTACACAACTATCTCCTTAGTACTATCGGTCGGTCCTATTCACATCGCAATGCAGAGCTGTGTTTTGTTGCCTGCAGTAGTCAAGCTCTCAACATCGCCCCCAAGATATCGAGCATAAAATTGAAATAAAAACTTGAAAACCTTACTTCTGAAGGATATATAAAACCAATCAATATCACTTCCAAGCAGTTCCCATGATTGCGCCTAGGCAGAGACTCGGGCTGCCAAAGTTTAGTCACTAGTAACTGGTAACCATATTCACCCGAGTCATCTATGTAGTGCAGGTGAAATGACCTTATGCTATGTATCATGCTCACCGACGTCACAGTTCAAAATTTTCTAAATATATTCACTGCATGCCTTTATAGATTTGATCAAATTAGGATAACCCTGCATAGTTCTCTCAATTAATGCTGCGTTACTCCCACATCTTTCCTTAAATCTCAGTTTTCGTCATGTAGCAAGCTATAAATAGATATGGTACACCAAATAGGACAGGCAGAAAAATAATCCATTAATAAATTTGAAATCATGAAATAGCACATGTATGATACTGTCAGATTAATCGAGAAGACCAAAGCGTGTCAGTGAAGTAATTTAATGGTGCACTACTGATGAAGATGATGCGTTTGGTGCTATTTTGGAAGACTCGAGTTAATTCATTGGGCACATGTAGAGGAGAAAGGAGGAATTGGTACGCCAAATGCTCCTGTGTGAGCCAAAGCAAGGAACAAGGAAAGGGGAAGATAAGTAATAATAACTTAAGTGGAACCAGCTAAGAAGAAACACCGGTTTATCCACAGAAGAGCTGAAGAAGATCATGAATGATCGTAAAGAGTGGAAGGAAATGGTCAGTGATGTCCGAGTGAGCTCGAGTAAGTCAAGTCAAGTCAGTTCGCATTTGGTAGATTTATTATACATTTGTAAACATTCTCCAGATTATAGATATCATTATCGTAGGCAACAAGTTAAATAATTGAAACCAAATAAAGTATTAGTGATGCCTTCGGAGGCTACAGTACAATTAGAGTGGGATAGAAATAGGTAGAGGTTACATACTGGCTGGTACTACTATGGAGAGGGGCGAGAGTAGGCGCAAGTAGGCAATAAATATCAGAGTCAAGGTCAAAGTCAAGAATATCATTTCAGAAATGATATTAAAGAAACAGTTTCACATTCCAGATTCGAATCCGGAACCAACGCATTCACACCGTGAGCTCTACCAACAAAACCTTAAATTGATTCATATCCCAGGTGGCATTGAACATGTAGAAATAACCAACATACTGTACATGGAATCATTAAAAAATCACTCAACTTACATTGAATGTCCTCTGGAGACAGTTCTTCGACCTAAAAAGTAAAGAAAAACTGTAAATGTTCCATCTACTTTTTAATAAAAAGAGTATGTATATATAAAGATATATATTTTTTACTTTTTTTAAAGATTTGCTTGGATTAAGATCCCTTTCTTTAAAATTTCATGCGATTTATGTGCATTTCCCTTTGAGCATGGAGCGTCAACGCGAACATGGAACGTGCACGTGAACATTGGAGCGTGATTCCTTATTAGGAATCATATGTTTTAACTACATCTTACCATGTTGATTTGCGGGTGGTTAATGACAGATGAATTGCAAATGCTTACTTCAATGACAATAAAAATAAACCCACGTCAATCTGTTTCTATAACTATAAATAAATATGAATTTTTTTGGTGACAGCCGGCATATTTAGAAATTATCGTAGCATTTGATAGCCAGAGAGGCTGCAAATTACAGAACTGTCTGTAAGTTGATAAGTTTCTTATGCTGTGATTCTTGGACTTGTTTTCCTCCAGTCAAGCAGTTTTACCCTGTATTTAATCTCTCCCTGCAGGTTTGAAAGAGACTAACTTCACAGTAGGAACCAAAAAATAAAGTAGTCTTTTGTTCTTCCATAATATCAATAAACAGTATGCTATCATAACATTCTACATATTAATGGCCACAACACAGCTACTTGTAAGAGTGATAACAACATTAACACAGGTGTTCTTAAAACTAATGATGATGTGTCTACATTGTCCAAGAGGATTGTGAGCATTCTACCTCAAGTGTGGAGAATCCTTATAACTGTTTAATTCTACCTTGGAGCTATAATCCGTTCGGACATTCATGCGACTGAATATAGTTCGGTCTTCCTCTTTTCCATCACACGAGCTCAGTGACTATGGGGAACAGAAGTTGTCAAAATGTCTCCGTGCAAGGACCTAGCCAGATTCCATTGTTTCCTGAGCGAACTCTTAGATAGATCATACTTTAACAATATCAGTATGTACCTATAAGACACATTGAAAAGGTTGACTGACTTCACATTTCTTTATCGAGCTTGCTTACCTGATACGATAAATAGCGAACTAGAACAGTTACTTTCCTTAAAATTACACTCTCGTCATATTTGAATCGATATAAAGGACATGATTATGGCTCTTAACTCATTACTGCTCAATGTAAACTTCAGAAACAAAGGTAAACTAAGCCTAGACATTCTTTGTGAAATAGAAATCTTTTGACGGGTAGATTTTCTATGGTTACTTATGTAGCCAATGGAAACTGTATTATTCATGCAACTTCTATCCTAACATTGATAAGCAGATGCATGTAATTTTTTTCCAAGAAAACTCCGTGGAACTGAAAATTGGCGGCTGTCCCTCTTCTTTAAACTCCGCAAAGTATCGTTAAATGATGACGATGGAAACGACACTTCAAGAAGGCAGATTAAAGTTGCAATATGAGAAATTCGCAGGCTGCAGATCTCTTACTCGCATGCTATCTCGACCACTTCGATAATGATGAAAGTAGTTGTAGGTGTAGAGTTTCTGAAACTTGTCTGTGAAATGAATTATCTTAAGTTATCTTACCAATGGGCTATCAGCATTCGCATTATAGGCCTACTAGATTTTTCTTCTGCTTACAACAAAGTGGATGTATGTTTAAGTAATTTATGTTTCTACGATGTATAAGAAATGACTTACTTTGCATCTTTCCGTACGATAATAAACTCTAATAAAAGTGGGCCTGTTTAGCCCTCGTGAACCTTTATCTAAACCTGTTTAGTTACCGACAGATAATCAGAACTTTGTATCCTATGAACCTTTGAAAGTCCTAAAACAATGCTATTTTGTAATATCGATGATACTGTTCGACTCCCTGCATTTAATTGGAGAAGTGAATATATGAAACAATTTACAACTCCGTCAATCGCAGGTTTTATCATTGCCTCACTATCACAAAATACATCAACATATATTTACATGTCTAATAATGAATCAAGGAGCTAATACCTTGTCTGTGTTTAAATTCATTCCTTTAACAGTTGTCCCTTTTAGTTGACATTTGCTAAGTTACTTGATCCTTCTTGAATAATGTGGATCGATGAAGATTTTAAAAGATAGCTAATAATCCTAAAGCACAGCCGGACTGTTTTGTTGTTTACTACTATTATGGTAATAATATTATAAGTTAAAAGAGCAAACCTGTGCAATTTTAGTATAATGTAGTAAACAAACATGTTAACATGCAGCTCTTAGCAAAAGTGTCATTTTTATGCTGATGCTCTAAAGATTGATGCTCTACAACGGTACAGAATTCATAAGTCCCTGATGATCACTGTTATGCAACATATCTTTAAAATGTATGTTATCTTTAAGTGGACAGCCTTTATGAATATGCCTATACAGTCTTTACAGAATACAATCTTTTCAAATGTGTTGTGACGAGTAGGGATCGACATAGATATTACAAGTCACATGCGTTTTGGAGGACAGTATCTCTTGCGAAGAAGATTTTTAAACAACAGGGTGAGTTTAATACAATAAAGTATTTTAAATTTTGACAATCTTCCTGTTGTATTCAGTACTCCACATTGCTCAGGTAAGTGTTTGGCAATGATAAATTTGCTTGTTGAGGAATGACTGATACCACAAGACCAGATTTGATGACACAATAGGTCACCAATTAACTTTTGGTTCTTTATTTTACAGGCACAAAATACAACTTGCGTTTCACCATTACAGAACTTTATCTAAAGATTCACTTTCTTGGTTTGACTTTTGCCCTTTTATAGCCTGTAAGCTGCATCTCCAGTTCTCCTTTGTCACTTTCAGGGACACGTGACTCGGTATGAGTGAGTAAATTCTACTTAGATAAAAACGGAGGCGGTCATTGATTCAATTCCAACAACTCACGAGTCGTGTCCTTCCTCCCCATTTCCCTAGTTAACTTGTCATGTTTGGAATGAGTTATTCATTACTGCTCTCCGTGATACCTCAACATAATATAAAAACAAGTTTACGTTACTTGAATGCACATTTGTAAATGTGAAGTGTTTTCTCAAATCTTGGAATAGCCTGGAGTTCATGAAAAGTTGCAAGAGAAAGCAAGTTGTCCTACGCAACCGAGATTTTGTCAATTTTGCATAGAAAGACGGAAATGGATACAAAAGACATCCTGTGACATTGATTGAAAGCTTTACATCTTTTAAACTAATCGTTATTCATATACATATATAAATAAGATGCATTGTTATAGATGTGATTTGGTTTCTTTCCCTTGCAGGCTTCAGTAAGATAATGCAACCTTAGTTAAAATAAGTTTCAAAACCAATAGGAAAAAAACCTCTAGAGCTTGACCAAATAAAATGTTTTGAAAAGGGGTTGGACTTAGATCCTGGTGACCTGTCCAAAAAATTGGATTCAACAGAAGACCATTTGTACAAAACAGTTATGGAATGGTTTTATATATATAAGCTATTTCAAATAAATTGCTGGAAAACGTGTTACCACGGAGAACCATTAAGCATGTAAAAGCTTGTGCCAAGAAAATTGCAATAGCTACAAATGATGACAAGTGACCTGTAGATACTGTATAACTTTTCTTTTGAAGAGCGGTATAATATGTTTTAATTTTATCTGCATTTTTAACCGTCTAACAACTATAATGGAAAGAAGAATAAATCAGATACTAAATAGTGGGACATTTTACAGAATATCCTGTAATTTAAAAGAGAAAAAGAAAGCACAATGAAATCTGTTGCTTTTCCAAATCCTATCTAAATCTTTAGGCCGACAAATTGGCCATAATCAGTAGATAATTGCAAATCATCCCTGTTACCAATATATAAAGAGAGATATGTAACACTCTAAATATAAAAATAACAAGATCGGTCAAGACATTAGTGACTAGTAACCAACATTCAGACGTGCCTAGAAGTCCCAGGTGACTTGTCGTAGAGAAATCAAGGTGACGAGGTGACCTTTTATTAAAAAAAAGAACTTTCTTTACGGATAAACAGGTTTTCTTTAAATAGATGACTAAAACGTTCCCAGAAAATGTGACACACCCATATGTTCCGAAGCCCTTACTTTAAAATGCCTCAATCTGTAGGTAGCATTGAAGCTACCGCACGTGAATTTATAAACAACATTTGAAAGTAGGGCTTTCGAAGGACGATATTTCAATTTGAAAAAATTCTACCATATGATTTAAAAATCACTTCTATCCTACAAAACGGTAAGCACTTCTGAATAACTTTTTTGAACCATGTCCTTATGTGTAATGAACTTATGTCAAAATATGGCAAATATGGCAGTTTGCACTGTTTCTTTGATTTATGTATCTTATTGAGGAACACCTTGATTCCATTGTTAATAAAATACGACGATTAAAAATTCTTTATTAGAATGAAACGTCGGTTACTTCACTCCATCCGAAATAGAGAAAAATCGGATGATAATGAAAATACGCGAAATAATAGGGTATGGACAAGGCCTTACTTGTACTCAATAGGTAGGAAATTTTTTAACTTAGTATAAACGCCTCTAAAAGTGGGTTTACGATAAAAAGTATTGGTGTAAAAGTGACCCGTTTCCTAACAACATTAACTTCCAGGAACGTGAAAAATTATCAACCTCATACTCTGATGTAATATGTTTAATATTCACGAATTTTTTTTATAAATCTTACAGATGATCATGTAAAGAGAACAGTACAAAAATGTTATCGACATCACACCTATTATATAAGCCACACTTAAGAATGCGTTAGCAAGGCTCTGGCCAAAGGAAGCACTCAATATACTCCGTCTTCCCGTTCGTATTATCTAATGTAAGTTGAGAATAGAGTAGGTTATCAGCACAGCATGATAAAATTGTTTTAAATGATATCAATGGATGATGCAAAGAATCAACATATCAAGTTATTGAAGCCAATAAACAAGTAATTTAAGAAGTCAATAAAGACAAAACTAATCTGTCCCAATTTATGGTAATAGCTCCATGGCAAAGGTGGATGCGAGAAGTTAAAACTTAATCGACCTTTCTCTCTACTTCCATCCAGGAAATTTTGCTAATGTATTAAAGCTGTATGAAGATGTAAAGTTATAGAGTTTTCAACGCTCCTCTTACTTTCATCCTGTCAATGACCAGTAACGTCATCAACTATCTACTGACCTGTTAACGTCCTTAATATACAAGCTTCCCTTTTCATTAATCATTAATAACTTATAACACACTTATTATTTTTACCATTAAATACAAATATCTTTCTAAGTATCTATACTTAATTTATTGCTACTACGGTTTATGAATTCATGTAGCTTACATAAGTTATACAATTTCTACCAGTTGCTTCAAACAGTGGACAGCATCTCACCCTCTTGACAATCACCGATACCAAGTAGATGATGGTTATGATCAAGTGAGCTGGAGTTGAGTGAGAGTAGAATGCATATCTTTACGGCCATAGCCATCGTTCATGAATTATGTAAAAGAGACCTTAGATGCCTTTGGTTAAACATCGAAAAATTGAGTGAACTACGACGGCGCGAAATTGACATCATTACATCCTAGAAAAGACGATGTCGATTAACATCAAAAATGCAACGTCGCATCAACTTCAATAATCAAACAAGTAGCAACGTTAATTAAACAACAGAGCCGACAGGCAATTAGGAGCAATCCAATATTTTAATGCCAGTAGGGTACTTGTTTATTGCAAACCTTTGATGCATCGCTTTTACAAATCATATTATCATCATTAATAACCTAGTGAAGACTACATTTTCAATATGAAAAAGAAGCTGCAGCTGCTAATATTTTATTACATAATGAACAATGAAACTTTTTCGGGGTATACTCAGATGTTTCGAAATTTCCTGTACTTGACGGAGTTGGGGTCTACTAGCAGGCTACGGTCTCCTCGTAAGGATCGCTAGGCGCCTCTGTTCTTATCAGGCGATTAAAAATTGAGCCGCGGTCCTACATATTCCAATGGATCCAATCCAATGGCCTAATTTCCACAGTCTAGTAGTTAGTATGGGGATATCCTTGGTATGTCCCCACTACCCTTGGTTCTTTTGCTAGCCTGTTCAGTTGTTTCACTGTTTATTTCGTTTTTTAGCTTTTAGCGTGCCATGAATAGTAGCTTAGATGGTACTCACAGCCGAATGCTGAGAGCTGTCCTTGGTTTTACTTGGAGAGATAGGAAAACAAACAAAGGGATATAAGGAGAACTGCGAAGCATAACATCAGTGCTAATAGGTAGAAAGTTGAAATTCATTGGACACGTGTGATGGGGAAAGGAGGAATTGGTGGGTCAAATGCTCCTGTAGGAACCGAAGCAAGGAGTAAGAAAAAGGGGAAAACTAGCAGCAAACTATGTGGTCCATCTAAGAAGAGACACCGGTTTGCCCACAGAAGAGCTGAAGAAGGTCATGAACGATCATGAAAAATGGGGAGAGCTGATAAATGGTGTCCGAGCGAGCTCGAAATAAGTCAAGTAAGTGAAGTCGTTTTCTAAATGCCAGGCTTACTGTTGATTAAGGGCTTCTGGTTAAAAGATGGCTATTAGACCTGCAGCTGTATCAATGCTGATACTTTTCTGAATGCTTTTCACTTAGATATAAAACCTGACAGGAATTTGACCAGTTCCTGAAAACCATTCCAAAACCGAACAGTTGAACAATGATGCCAATTAAATCATTGAAAGAACGTCTTCTAGGGTTCAAAATGTAACAATCATAAAATTGCGGCCAAAAAACTATTTGATAGAAAATTTATATCATTTGTATTATAAACCATATTTATTCCAAATACTGCTGTCCATAGTGAATTTTTGTTTATTTCACGTTAGACTTCAAATTAGAGGATCTACCATTTCATCATTACCAAACGATTGGAAATTTTTTATTTTTTATCAATTCCTAAATATATTTCGGGAAAGTTCAGTAAGTTTCAGAGCCATTGACATTGTAGTTTATCAGATACAAAGAAACTCATAGAGCCGTTAGCCTTATTAGCTTACCCCGATCCCCAGCCTGGGTCGAGTTAGTTATAGGGACCCGATGCATTAAGCATAACGTTTTACTAAAAAGTCACTTGGTTCTGCACTAAGGGTTACTAAGGAATATGTTTTTAAAAAAACATCTAAAGAAACTTGGCATGTATAAATGACGTGCTCTTCGAATAGCTATCGACATTTACTGCACCTGAGTTAACTGATAATAGAAGGGCAAGAAAAAGACTAACTATTTTTGTACTGTTGATGCAGTTTATGTTTGTTACAATGAAACGAGACGTATAGTAGTATAGAAATCACTGTACCATCCGGCCTGTCAATTTCTTCAAAGCTCCTTGAAAGTTACAAAGGACCATAGAGACTATTTCAACACTATACACCTCTTTGTGAATAAAACAATTATTAAGTAGGTAAATGATATCTAACGGTGTTCTTTCATGTCAACAGAAGTCTCAAATCAAGATACTGGTAATCAACTTGCGGGACGTCTTGTACGTTTGAAGTTGTGATCCCACATTCCATTGAAGGCTGAGGATTCCATCCGCCTTCCTACGGTGCCTACACATAGTTTTGATTAGTATTTTATTCTGATATTCTCATGCTTAATTTACAATGGGTTTCGAAAGAAAATGAAATTTCGTTCACAGTGTAAAGAGTAGGTTCTGTAGTATAATGATATCTTACGAGAACGAGTTCTGCCGGCCGTGATTCTCAATGCACGCAAGCCTACATCGAGAGATGTTTTTGTCAAGGACTTTACCAAAATACTTGAAGAAAAAGACAAATTGCCCTCTGTTTTTTCATCTTTGTTGAGAATATGTACATTAAAGGGTATTTTTAGTTTTTGAGTCTATAATTAAGCCTCCATGTAGCCTATGTTCCGCTTTGAAAAGTCGTTAGTTTTAATCAGACACTTTAACATGTAGAGAAAATGTTTCACTATAGCTTGATCAGTAGCGCAACTACTGAAGTACGAATGTAGACCGGTTGTTTATTGAGATAGTTTTACGATTAACGTCTGCTTTTTTTCTTTAGGTATGTACATGTCATCTTGAAATTATGCGTCTTTCCACTACATGGAAAATGACACACTGAATCACAACGTAAGAACGTTTACGTTGGGACGCAGTCTATCTTGAGACAACGGTTTAGTTCTTTGATGTGTTCCAAGCTCACCCAACTCAGCTCACTCACAGTACAGTATCAGGTTTTTAAAAATCCTGTGCTTTGTCCAATTAAATGTTTCCGTTATTTTTTATTAGATCTCAAGTCCTAAGTATTGTTTAATCTTAGCCTCAAGTGAAAGAAAAACTGATGCAGTTCGTGTAATTCCGCTCTAAAACGTCCTATGCTGATTATTATTTATTTATGACTTTCATATTGTTAGAAAATCAATAAATCAAGAGTTTACTTTGCTGCAACTTCTTAAGATGCCAATGTCTCAAACTCGTCTCTGTATAAAATTTTTACGGACTTCCGGTCTGTGATACTGTGAAACGGAGCAAAAGACCAAAACTGGGAAGATGTATTTAAGAGAAATATTGTCGAACTTTCGTCTAAATGAACAAAGCAAACATCGACGCCCGACGTACAAAAGAGCAATGTACCAGAATAAAAATAGATGTTTTGATGACAAATTATTTATATCTTGTCACACATTATCAAAGTGCTATATTGTACCATATGTGATACTTTGTTTACATGCACTGAATATAACACATTGTAGTATTAATGACCAGAAAAGTGTTCACATAAACAAAGGTATCTATTGAACGCTTTTTATCCACATTACATGTACTGTGTATTGCAACTGGCTGTCCCTGAGCATCAATTGTAAGGTAATTTCATTTCTTGTTCAGTCTGGCTAAAATTCCAATAAGTACACCAGCCCATTATGCGGGTTTTTGATATACAGCTATCTCTATGTCTTTCTAATTGACTGAAGAATACCGTGAAAAATCATTAAACCGGTAGTAATCAAACAAGACCTTATAAATACCTTAGAGAGATTGATATATTGATTGATAGATACATCAATTTATCTGAAACATTGTGAAGGAAGCAATAATGTCGCCTCCTGGATTCGAACCCAGAGCCCACGGCTCGCATCATGTTATAAATTAACTGAGCTTTTAACCGTCTTCATTTCTATTATGAAAGTGTGGACTCCAAGTTTCGTATATAAAGTGAAGACGTCTTTCATTTATCTCAAAAACATTTCAGCTTTCCCATTAAACCTGCCTTTACAAACCCACGCATATATATGTGTATTTTATGAAACTGAAGCAGTAAAATTTTTGCGGAAGGTTACCATTTGAACAGTGCTTAAGACAGACTGAATATTTGGCTGAAAACTCTATATATTTTAAACGCATTTCCCCAAAGCTATCGCGGTTGTAATTTATATTTTATTACACCTATACTATTTTGCAGTACTATCAACTGTCTAGAATTCTAAAACATTATTTATCAATCTCCTCCTTGATTCACCATAAAGCTTTTATCATTGAAGTTGAGCATTTCCTCATTCACTCCCATTTCCTCCTCTGTGTATCATTAGCCCTTCCTTATTATCATGGAATATTACCCTACGATCTCTCTATATCACAACTCTTTTATTACTTAATCTCCATCAATATAAACAAAATAGGAGATTACGATTTGTCCTTCATGTGTTGATTTAAATTCTACCAAAACGTTAACTTATAGTGAAATTGCAATGCTAGCAAATATTGGAGACAATGCAGATTCTTGGTATTTTTTAAAACTCAAGTTACTAACAACAATATTATCTGGTTAACGTATCATCGCCGCTTGATTTTTAGCTTAAACTTACGTTACACGAAATTAAAGTGTTTTCTTTCACAATGCAGCTATTATCTTTACAGTATTATTGGACACTTGTTCTATCCCTTGTCATATGTGAACCACCCATCAATATCGCCAGTAAAAGTAACACAAGAAACTAAAGAGCGCCATTTAGTAACATTTTTACCAATGTTGATTGCTGTCAAGAAACTAACGTATTTCTTTGAAATTTTATTGATTTCCGGTAATCTAATATGCTGAATTGAGCGTATGACCACTCGTAAGACTATTGCTAAAATTTTCTCTTTTCTTTTTACGATCCACGAAGTCTTCTTCCACCAATTCAAGTTATATTAGATATAAGTAGGCATAAATATTTAACGTTTTAAGGTACGTTCACAACTTATTACTTTGCCTGATTTTTTCACACAAAATTTGAAAGTGAGCCAGAATGAATGTCAAAATTGAACATTGCAAAGTCAACAGATGTAGAGAAGTGAAATGGAAATGGATACACTGAGATTATTAGGCCATTTTCTTGCCATACGCCAATTAAATTAATTGTGTAGTTAGGACAGTTAATTTAATGTCCCAATCTGATAATGATTTCTGACTAGACCAAACACGATGCTGATACCCACGTATTCTTTGTTAAGAATATCCTCTACCTAGACATATATTTGGAATGGAGAACATCCCAACTTTACAAAATGTCTGACACTGTTGAAATTGTATACACTTTGACTACACAGACATTGCTGTGCTTATTGGCATCTGAATTATCTTATCCATTGTAATCAATTCACTTTAACATTAATAGTAATAGAAGGACGAGAATGGTTCTTTTTACCTATAACTGATAGATACCCTTTAACCATTCCTGTAGCAAATAAATGTTAAATGCAACGACTTAAAAATGCAACTGATGTGAATCAAGTAAACATGGTTAAGAAGTAGTCATATTCATGAGGCACGTTCAGGTAGAAAATTAAATTTCCAGTGATAATAACCTAACTCTGCAATAGGCCTATGTATTTATGTGTGTGCTGTGTTGGTAAATAATAATATAAAGCGTAATATCCTATTGTATTTTTATCCAATATGCATTTTATGAAACCCAGTTGATATAGAATTAAGTCAAGATAACGGTCGGACTTAAAGGTAGACAACAGATGTCACAAAGTACATTTCACTGCCGTCACAAACATGTTCACAGGAGATGTCGTTTTATCATTTTATCAATGGTACTTGTGTTTGGCGAGCAAGGGCGTTCATGCAACGTATACTAGCTTCCTTTCTTATCAGCAGGATAACACAGTAAATGAATTTTTCTTCATGTGTGTGGTGCTTCACTTCAGACGAATGCAAGCGCGTTTTGCAGGGGAAGTATGAAAAACTTTGAATATGAACAACAAAGGCCTATATAACATCATTAATTTGCCGACCTTAGCATGTAAGCAGCTCTACGCTTAACACCATGGTAAACACTACATTGACGTGAAAGTAAGCAGATATTAATCCAGTTTCGCGGAATGCAAATTGTGGCCTGTAAACTGCATATTATAGCAATCCATATTTATTTTGGACAATAAATTGTTTTTGTGACATAAACAGATCAGAAATTGACTATCTAGGATTTGTGCCTGTTCTTTCACTAGAAGGGAGAGAGGTTTTTATGTCGCATCATCCAACGAAATATAAACATTGACTTTGTTAATAACAAATGGTTTAGCTAAAATGTTGACTATTGTTCTAGAGAGCATGCGTACCATTTGAGGCATCAGGCCACCGATATAGTATCGTAACACTTGGAAGGTGGGAAAAGTATTACAAAATATCACTGGCTGGTACACATATTATCTTCGCTGTAAAGGGCAACACATTAACTGACGTTCTCGATTGATTACGCGTGGTCGACCTTTTTAAAAGTTGTCAATAAACAGAAACCGCAGTCAATCACTGTCACTCATGCGTGCAAGATATAAATTAACTTATTCTAGCTTATTCTAGAGAAGAAAAGCTAACCAGTACTTCTGTTTACAAGATCTAAAGCCTCGCATATTTTCAGCATGTTAGATTTAATGAGCATACAATATTCTCCATGTAAAGTTGAGTTAAATAGAATGAATGTAAACTTTTGAAGTCTTACCCGCATTAGTGGCAACTGTGCTTATCCAGCAGCTGTTTCCGCCCAATATTCCTCGAAGTATTAGTTTTGCCTTTGCAGTATCGAAAAATATTTAAACTCTTGCAAGTAGCTGAATCTATATTGATCTAATCAGACGTAAAGTAGATGCACAAGTAGAGTTGAGTGGATTTTGATCTTTTCTTTGAAACCACGTATGCAACCTGTTGTTCACCTTTATGATACACTTCTTCTTTAGATAAAGAAATTTAGGTTCCCGTAGCTTGATAGATTCTCAACTTCTATTACGTCTGTGAGAAACAACGGGGAAACTATTAATATAAAGTGAGAACAATGATTTCTATCACACAACTTTGTTTGCTTCCTCAGCGTAGTTGAAAGCCAGTTCCTGCATGTAGTAACTGCCACTAGAAGTCAGTACAACATTGCGAAGCAGTTCACAGGCTTTACTCTCTTTACCTAGCTTCATGAAGTACCATCCTATGTTAGAGCGTTAGCAATAATACTCTTCAGTTCTTGTTTGCTTGCAGCGAGCAACTGATGACGACTAGGCTCATATCTTGCTGTAGCTGCCTTTCATTCAAACTAGTTTAATCTTGTTATTCCATAATAATCCGATGCTGTGGGGCTAAGACCAATTTAAAATCCACTTGGATTAAAGTTCTTTGCAGTTTCTCTGTGTTGCTCGAGCACTGCTTGGTAATTTACAATTGATGGTGGTATCCTCATTAAGTTTCAAAGCCGAGGGTGAAATCGTAAGAGCTTGTCAATTGTGAACATCGAAAAGAAAGTGTCTCCTGTAGAACGCTGTTTGCTTAAATCCGAATCTGTAAACACACTTTGTCTGTAGTCAATTACAGCAACCTAATTACAAGTCTTCAAACTAAATGTAGATATTCGAACTGCAATAACAGCCAGGTCCATTCTTTAGATAAGGAACCTGACAACCAAATAAAGAAATCCAAATGACATAGATACATGACAAGAATTTGATTGTTTTGGGTTCTATATTTAGTCAATTTAATCTATTATGTCAATATATCCGAGAAAGCAACACAATTTGAATGGATACCATATAAAAACACATAGCTTGGAAGTAGAGCAATAAACAAGAAATTTAGTGACAGCTGTTGCATCAATCATATTTGTGCTCACTAGATAAGGGGCCGTTTGATTCAGTTTCCCAATATTAACTGTTAAAGTATCCATCTACATATCAATTTATATACTTGGTTTTTCAGTATAGTGTACCTAAAACTGACATGCATTGAAACGTTATAATAAATTTAGGGTTAATCCTTCAAATCAAACAAACGAAGTATAATGGATGTTTAATAAAACATATTAAGATCCTCCTACCCATTCTAGCAATGAAGAATATCTAATAAAAAAGTATTACCGAAAAGTTCGTGCTTTGATAAAATGGCGCACACTTATAATGTTGATGCTATATCCTGTTCATCTTTTACATCGTTTGATACCTAAAATATCTATTCAGTGGAGCTCTAGTGTCTTTTTAATGATTATACAGATTTTGGGAGTGTTCCTTTCAACAGTAGCGTATATATGAAAAGTAAGCAGAAAAATAACTTCCTATTTTCATTACTTTTGGAAATGGAGGAATGAAAAGGGCAAAGAGAGGCCAAATGGGAAAAACAACTGCAATTGGTCCTACCGCATGGTTAAACTGCGATGGGGTTGATCCTCATTCCAATCATTTACACAAGGTTTCATTTGTGCCTAATTTGAGTGCGACTATTGTTAGGTGTTTCTCATCAACCTGCCCTTATTCTACTATAATTCTGATAAAAGACGTAGATATTTTCATTTACACTTTCAAAGGTCACAACCATGCCCTAACAAAATGACTTGTTTATATGATTGTGACAGTCTGAGAACTTGGATATAATCTCAAAACAAATATTCTATCGTTTTAGTAGCTGCGCCATGGCGGATTTAGAGGGAAAGTTCCTCAAATTCTCTCAAGTATCAAAGTTTTATACTCCAAAATCTGATGAGACAATCGAGGTGTTTAGAAGAAGTAGCTAACCAGGACCATGACCGCACTATCGTGCTTAAATATATGGAACATCCTGTCCCCTTTTTTAGGCTAGCACTGCCATTGCGCCCCACAGCTACAAAGTAATCAAATTTGTAATGATATCTTTAACTATCTTCTAGAGATGTATGGGTTTTGTACCATTGTCTCTCGTAAAAAAAAATTAGCAACGAAATCGAATTCCTGTCGATGCAGCGTTACCTATGTTTTTCTGCAAGCTCGTGACACATACGTTTGTCTTGTATTTGTCAGTGAGGAAGCAGCAGAAGAAGACGTTAAACTTCCTCAAAATTGCATTGAATAAAATTATGCTGCTGTGGTAGCTTGTTTTGCGCTATTTTCAGGCACCAAAGTAATGCTACTTTTAAAATATGACTTCTAAAACGGTGACTAACAAAACTGTTCTTTGTAACACGGAGATCTGGTAGTTATTTCTTTAATTTATAGGTCTGTAGAGGATTTATTCGGTTCTTAGCTGCCCTACTAAAATGAAGGCTGCGGGCCACTGGCTTACTCTGTCAGTTAGTTTCTAAGAATCTTTGTCTATAGTTGTAAAAAAATGCCAGTAAGCAATGCCAGATACACATACCAAAACAATATGAATTCATGATTTTACACAATTTTTAAGTTTGACACTACAGATTCACTTGTAGAATACTCTCATTAAAAATATCACTTTTTAAACAATACCGAGGTGAAAATAGGAAGAGAAATGACCCACGGGCTACTTGCAAAACCTTTTCTAAATTCAGAATTACAATTGGTACCTGAGCCCTTGTAAGTGGTACCATTGCTTACCATACGAAGGTCTTGTTTTTAACATTCCAAATCTATGTCGCAAATATGGAATACAGATTGTCCTTGATCTCCAAATGATCTTGTCCACGAATTTTTTGAAAAATACGTCATAATGATTGCACCCGAAGTTCTCGGTGGGCCATTACTATGGGCACTGGCATACCCTTTTCCAATATAGAAAATTTGCTTCATTGCAAAGTAGTCGTTGCTGCTATGTTCAGAGCTGCCTTGGAGGAATTAGATTAGAGAAAAGTATCACGTGATATTGATATTTTGTGTAAAAGAATACATTGCGTAGGCTCTGAAGATTGCTCTTGAGAAAAACCAGTATTGTCGAAAAAATAATCAAAATGTTTCTCAGTTACTTCACACAAATAAGATTTCGGTATAGGCTAAAGATTTCATCGAAAACAGAAAATTATATAATTTTGACTAACACAGTCAATCGTTGATACATTGAATGGGGTTCCAAATACCCAGTCTTAATATTATAAGCACACCCATATTCATGGGTTGGCGTTGGCAAAATATGCTTTGTTCTGTGCAAGGTATCTTGGTACCCAATAGCTGCTCCCGGGAATATTTTCTGAAATGCATTTCAAGTACCCTAGCACTATGTGGTGGCCGGTCTTCTTGATCTTCCATATGTGAGTAACGTGCGCTTCTTGCCTGTAGGTTGGTATCCTCCTTTTGCACCCCTTCTCCTCACTGACAATAACTCTATTCATAATCCTTAGCTACTGCATTGAAGTAGGCATTGAAATCTCTACGTTCCGCAATAGTTTACGAAAGTGAAGTGTTTTTATGGTATTTACTTACCTGAGCTATTTTCGCTCCCTTCACACGGGAATATGTTTGATCCCTCGACTAGACTCATAAACAAGTACAACGTTTAACTGACTATCCCCTTTTCTCTCCCCACCCGTCCTAGATTTCTAGCGCAATATGTTCTTGCCTCCTGTTACTTGTTTTAAACGGGGTTTTTTTTAAATCTGACATTCCAAGTTCAAAAACAGTCTTCATTAACTCCTACTTAACTCCCTACACCCTACACATTACACCCACGACGTAAATACCGCTAAATTTTGAAAAATGCATGATATCGTTCAAACTGAAGGTCGGCGACCTATTCAATATTATCCACGAACAATTTAATTTCAAAAGTTTTGCCTATGGTGTAAGTATAGTAATCTTTTTATGACCGTTTTTGTTTTTGTTCCAGCTTTAGCGTTCCAGGGGTTTATTCAAAGTTACAGGAGAATGACCATTTCTACAATTCTGGATAGTATGTTTGTCAGTTTTTTACAATATCCCATAAATAACTGTCAATATTATGGAACGGAATAAAATGCAAGAACATTGACAGGGATAGAAAAGATACTTAGACGTAATCATAATTCTACTCCAGCATCACGTCATGGTAGCGCGTTTCATAGCAACGCGGTTTATGAACACTTTTGCCAAGCCTGGATTAAATTGCATTACGAATAGTAAACGTCTCCCCCTACTCCTGCCGAAAATGCAGAGAAGAGTAAAAACATGCCGGAGTTAAAATGATTTCACCTATCTTCCATGTAAATGATTTAAAATTTCCCGATAGAGATATAAAAATAGGTCTTTGACCTACAAAGAAAGTCAAAGGTCACGAAATGACCTCTCGTCAACTGACGCAGGGTTGACATGACTAAGCTTGTTCGGCTAAAGTTTACCACGACTTATATACCAATATTGAGGGTAGGGATTTTATCCTAATATGATGAGCCCTTGTGGTCTAGTGGTTAAGGAATCGGACTCACATGCCAGAGGTTGTGGTATTGAATCCCGCCTAGCCCGATATTAAGACTATCGGTTGGGGAAGGCAACGGGAGACCACC